>MVGU01001744.1:35000-46466 GCA_002005505.1 Botryococcus braunii
TGTTGGCACGCCAAGGGAAATACCTCGCAGAGCAATTTTGCAGGTGCGTGTACATCTATGGTGGCACGCCACGGGAAAATACCTCGCAGTGTAATTTGCAGGTGCAGATGTACATCTGTGTTGGCAGGCCAAAGCGTAAATATCTTACAGTGGAATTTGGAGGTGCAGATGTAGATCTGTGTTGGCACGCAGAGGGAAATTACCTTGCAGTGCGACTTGCAGGTGCAGATGCACATCTGGTTGGCACGCCAAGGGAGAATACATCGTGCTGCAATTTGCAGGTACAGATGTACATATGTGTTGGCACGCCAAAGCGTAAATATCTTACAGTGCAGGTGCAGATGTACATCTGTGTTGGCATGCCACGGGACAATACCTTGTACTGCAATTTGCAGGTACAGATGTACATATGTGTTGGCACGCCAAAGCGTAAATATCTTACAGTGCAGGTGCAGATGTACATCTCTGTTGGCATGCCACGGGACAATACCTTGTACTGCAATTTGCAGGTACAGATGTACATATTTATTGGCACGCCAAAGCATAAATATCTTACAGAGCGGGTGCAGATGTACATCTCTGTTGGCACGCCACGGGACAATACCTCGTACTGCAATTTACAGGTACATATGTACATCTGTGTATCTCCACTTATGCAAATCACCCTCATTGAGATGATTACTACTTGGCAGGAACTGGGACGCTTCCACAAGAAACGTCACAGGGGCTGGAATGGACTCCTCGTCCCACATGTACTGAATAGTACTCAAGGACTATCAGCTTTGGATCGAAAGCTCGTTAGCAATTCCCTTCCCGGGAGAGGCTCCGGGCCGTGGCACTCCATTTGTAAAAGGTTATGGGCAGTGGCGTATCCTGTAAGCAAGCAGACAGGTCGTAAGTTCGTGCCTCTCCAGCTACAGTCCTTGACGACTGTCTGCTCTTTTAGACACATGCAACTGCATGAACAAGACTGGCATCCTTATGTGCCCAGTATCTTTCCAAACCAGTTCCGTTACATGTTGATCTGTCAATGAGCATCTACACACGGATAAGCTCCTGACGGCTGAAAGCAAGTACCTTCCTATACTCAATCAAGACTCCGTCCCTTAGCTGTTTGGGAGACTTGATTGTCCACTAAGATGGTTCACTTACAAACAAGCAATCAAACATAAACACATTACCAATACACATCCTGCGTCACCGCACCTGTAAGCAAGCAGACAGGTCGTAAGTTCGTGCCTCTCCAGCTACAGTCCTTGACGACTGTCTGCTCTTTTAGACACATGCAACTGCATGAACAAGACTGGCATCCTTATGTGCCCAGTATCTTTCCAAACCAGTTGCTCGACTATGCGGTGATCGCAGCTTTAATAGTCCTTTCACGCTAACGCGTAATCTAAATCAGATTGTACCTTATGTTCGAAATAGACCTCATCCGAACGTGTCTTGAGGTACCTTATGTGGATAGTGGACCCGTATCCTAATAATGTACATTTGAAGATCACCTAAAGCACAAGGCATTCTATAATGTATGTTCACAACTCAACACTTCCCCTTGCCTGCATGCTTTATGTGTATCTTCTCAAACCTAGTGAATCACGATGACCAACAAACACGGGCTTAGCAAGTGGCTTGGTCATAATGTCAGCCACATTTCGAGCAGATTCTACATAGAGGATATCTACCTGCCCAAGTGCCATAGCTTCCCTAGCATAGTGGAAGCTTACTGCAACATGCTTTGTGAATTTGGAATAAAGGGGGTTCCGTAAATTGGAAATGCATCCTTGGTTGTCACAGAAAATTTTGACTCTCCAAGGTGCAGCTCCAATCTCTTCCAAGAAGCCCCTAAGCCAGTTGGCTTCCTTCACAATATGGCCTGCTGCCATAAACTCGGCTTGCACAGTTGAGGTAGCAACTGAGCTCTGCTTCTTGCTTCCCCAAACCACGGCACTACCATAGACTGATAGAACATAGCCAGTGGTGGAATACCTGTGGTCCAGGTCCCCAGCATAGTCGGCATCAACTAGCCTCTAGCTCAGGCCCCTTTCCACCCAGAGTAAGAGCTAATTCTCTCGTATCTCTCAGTACTTCAGCACTCGAATGCCTCATTCCAGTGTGAGTAGTGGTGTCATTCTATACCTTGACAACACTCCAACCGCCTGAGAAATGTCAGGCGGGTCGTATTGGCAATAATAGCAACGATCCAATCAACTCACAGTACATGACAGGTGGCAGTGGGTACCTGCCCATGTGACAAACCATCTGAGGACTCGGGTCTGCTGCTAGCACGAAGTCCTGGACATGGGGTATCAACCACACGCCCATCATCAGCAACCCAACTTTTCCACAAGAGCATCAATCTTGGGAGTGCAACTCATGGAAATAGTGCCCTGAACTCTATTGCGTAGGACCTGACACCCCAGGAAATCATTCACCTCTCCCAAATCATGGATGGTGAAGTCCTTCTTCAACAACTCTTTCCCCCACTCAATCTCTGCAACCAATCTGGCAACTATGAGAAGATCATCAACATAAACAAGAATAAAGGACAGGTTGCCATCAGGGGCCCTCCTGATGTATACACCCGCATCACTCTTGCACACACTATACCCCATCACGCTCAACTTGTCGGTCAAGGTCTTGTGCCAAGCCCGTGGGGCTTGTTTTAGACCGTATAGTGCCTTCCTGAGCTTGCACACAACCCTCGTGTTGCCATTCTCAAATCCTGGTGGTTGGGTCACATAGACCTCTTCCTCCAACTCTCCATTGAGAAAAGCCGTCTTGATATCCACTTGGTGGATCTCAAGATTCTGTGTGGCAGCCACTGCCAGCACAGCCCTCCTTGCCCCATAGCTGCTGGTGGGTGCAAATACCTCCCCAACATCTATCCCAGGGATCTGTCTACACCCTTGGGCAACTAACCTGCTTTAAAGCGAGTAACATTCCCATGTGCATCAATTTTAGTGGAGAATATCCAATGGACAGGAATAACTTTTTGTCCATGTGGTCTGTCCACATACTCTAGAACCTCATGGGTATCAAGGGAATCCATCTCTTCCCTCATTGCTTGTTGCCAAAAATCCCACTGAGGGGAGCATTGGGCTTCCCTCAGGTTAGATGGCACGTGAACCTTTCCCAGCTTGACATAAGGTACATTTTGTACCTTATGCTGAGACTCTGCAGTACTGTCAGCACTCCTGGGACTGTTGTCTTTTATATTCCTCTGATCCTGGTTCCCAGAATAAGGTACATTTTGTACCTTATGTTGAG
Organism: Botryococcus braunii; assembly: GCA_002005505.1. NCBI lineage: Eukaryota > Viridiplantae > Chlorophyta > Trebouxiophyceae > Botryococcus > Botryococcus braunii. The sequence goes on from MVGU01001744.1 coordinate 38,271, forward strand.
ATCCTGCAGTACAGCCAGAACTGCCAGAGCCCTCCCCAACTCTCTCTCTTGAACTGCCAGACTCATGCGCTCCACCATTACAATCTCTCACCTTTCTCAATGCAGGTGGAAGCAGCAGCTCTCTCTCTCTCCTGGACTCACACCTAGGTACACTACTCTGACTTTCCTGAGCTGCGCCTACTGTGTCAGGCTGCACCCCATAAGCATGACTGGTTCCCAGCTCAACTTGGCTACGTGCTTCCCCTGCTGCTGGCACTTCTAGCCCACTACTCTTCTCGCTAACATCTTCTCCAAGCATAGCCTCCCCTGTCTCAACCTGCCTCTGCAAATCAGGGAGACCTACCGAGGGTGGCTCACTCACAAGTACCTGGCCTGAGCCAGGGTCATGCATGGGGACCCCTACTGAGTCCCTCCTAGCCTGGCGCTGTTCATAACGCTGATCCCTTGTGAGGGTGGTTCCTGGGGGAAGTCTATGTTGAGACTTCCCCTGGAACCTGACCCCCTCCTGCATCTTCTGCAGTTTGTCCAGCTGCGAGTGCGCTTCAGCACCCCCCCGAGCTAAATTTTGAAGATGGCCCAGCACTGACCATGACTGCTGTGAGGTCTCTGAAGTGGCAGGGGAACCATCCTGGCTGCTGGGGGCTCCAGCCACAGGTCCGACTGAGCTCCTCAGCCTGCTGTGATCCTCTGGAGAGCTGGCAGTGGTAGCAGGAGATCCAGTGGGCTTGCACTCCACCACTGCCGCCGATACCAAGCATGCATGACTGGGTTGTGTAGTAAAGACAGATCATTTACAAGGTGCACCGATGCACCACTATCTATCAGCCACGAGGTACTGCAAGCCCCATGAGATGTAGGGGTAAGCACATTCAACGAAACGAACATAGGCTCACCAGCACCTGGAGGAGTGGTGGTGGGAGATGCCAGCCTGGGAAGAAGGGGAAGATAGTGGACACAGATCCAGGAGGATGTGAGGTTGACACGGGAGGCCTCCTCTGGACTGGCCAGCATCCCACCAGCTGGCTTGTTGCTGAGGAGCTCCAGTGCCCCACCACGCAGCTGGGCCCGCACTTGCAGCTTGCATTGTGCCACGTAGAGCTTGCAGCCTCTTCAGTTCCAGGCAATCCCTCCAGAAATGTCCCGTCCGTTGCAGAAGCGACACGCCAGTTCCTCCTTTGGCCTCCTGCCACGTCCAGACCCTCGCCCCCTGCCTCCAGCGTTGTGAGCAGAAGGGCCATAGGGGCCTGACATCAGCAGGTGCTCCAGTTCCCACTCCTGGTGCTGCTCCAGCGCCGGTGCAGCTCCAGCGCCTTGGGAGGCCCAGGGATTCCACCCTGAGCTGGCACGGCTGCTGCTGCTGCTGCCATAACTGCTGCAGCTGATGCTGTGACTTGCACTGACTCTGCCAGCGGGATATCCTGGTACTCAAGTTCTCAATGGCAGTGAGGATCGTCTCCAGCATGTTGTAGGGGTCTGACTTGGCGGGGTAATTGCCCAAGCGTCGTTCTGCAAGACTGCAGGTAGTCCCTTATACATATACCTGCAGATCTGGCGGTCGCTCAGCTGATGGTTATTGGCCTCCAGGGAGGCGGCAATACTGATAACTCGGTGGCACCATTCTTGCACTGTCTCTCCCTTTACCATGCCTTGTTTGAGCCCCTTGATCCACTTCTCGTTGATTTCCCTGTCCTTCCCTCCAGTGCAGCGGTCTGCCATCCACTGAATGAAGTCAAAAGCGCTCCCCCGCTGTTTGACTTCGTCGTGCCACATGGACGGGACAGACTGCAAAATAAATGTTTTACTGCTGCGTTCTCTGCGGTCTTAGGCATAGCTGTCTCCAACGCTCCCATTGCTCCTTTTTGCATTGCGCAAGACTCCAGCTCTTCACGCCAGGCACTGAAATTAGTGCGATCAGCCTTCAGCTGTGTAGACATCTTGGGATTGGAGGAGTTCATCGTGTATGCATACGAGCTGGCTGTAGTGCCTGCAGTGGTCTGTCCTGACTGTCCAGCTCCTGAGGAGGCCGTGCTGCCTCCTGCTGGTGTTGCCATAGTCTCTGTACTGCTGGGATTACTTTCAGAAACCTTGATTTGGGAACGAGTTTGAGGTCTGGCACTTGCTCTCACAGCGTCAGCTGACACAGCTGTTAAGTATACCCTTCGGCGTGCACCACAGCACTTTCAAGTATTCCACCCTTTCGAGTCAGCATTACCTAATATGCAAGATATGCAAAATATCTTCAGCAATTCAATTGCTGACACCCGACCTACTGACGTTCACGACAACGACGACGGGTGATAATCTCAGGTCATTCACGGAAAAAAAAAACTTCCCAAGATATTGAAGACTCTGTCCGTAGCTTCTGAGTGAATATCCAGTTGTTCCTTTTACTTCTTCTTGCCGTCAGGCGAGTCCGTGGAAAACCCAGTACAGATGCATCCGATGATGCCATGCACTCCTGTCTGCCCTTGGCTCAGCTGGAAGGGCGTGGGCCCATAACCTGTAAAAGGTTATGGGCAGTGGCGTATCCTGTAAGCAAGCAGACAGGTCGTAAGTTCGTGCCTCTCCAGCTACAGTCCTTGACGACTGTCTGCTCTTTTAGACACATGCAACTGCATGAACAAGACTGGCATCCTTATGTGCCCAGTATCTTTCCAAACCAGTTCCGTTACATGTTGATCTGTCAATGAGCATCTACACACGGATAAGCTCCTGACGGCTGAAAGCAAGTACCTTCCTATACTCAATCAAGACTCCGTCCCTTAGCTGTTTGGGAGACTTGATTGTCCACTAAGATGGTTCACTTACAAACAAGCAATCAAACATAAACACATTACCAATACACATCCTGCGTCACCGCACCTGTAAGCAAGCAGACAGGTCGTAAGTTCGTGCCTCTCCAGCTACAGTCCTTGACGACTGTCTGCTCTTTTAGACACATGCAACTGCATGAACAAGACTGGCATCCTTATGTGCCCAGTATCTTTCCAAACCAGTTGCTCGACTATGCGGTGATCGCAGCTTTAATAGTCCTTTCACGCTAACGCGTAATCTAAATCAGATTGTACCTTATGTTCGAAATAGACCTCATCCGAACGTGTCTTGAGGTACCTTATGTGGATAGTGGACCCGTATCCTAATAATGTACATTTGAAGATCACCTAAAGCACAAGGCATTCTATAATGTATGTTCACAACTCAACACCATTGCACAAAAAGGCAAACATGTCGGACCCTCGATGAGCACATGACTCTACTGGAGGCCCCGTTACCCTGACGCGCGGTATGAACTCCCTTCTGGTGGCTCCTTGATTTAAAAAGGGATGCTAACTACCCCTGTAGTAAGCTCATATCGTGTAGCTTGCCTTGTGCAGTAAGGCATAGTATGCATGGTTGTAGTACAGCTTCCCAAAGTGCACTCTGAAACAATCAACACACGCATTTCAAAGTTAGTTGAGGCAATACTCAATGTTTTAGACGTCTGGGTCGACCCAGACGCCTCACAACCTCTATGAGCCATAAAAAGTCCTTAAAATTGTCAAAATGGCTTTGAAAGGCAAAATACTGCTTTCCCCTCGGATCCCCCCAACTCTGGATGGGGGAAACCACGTGCAGAGGCTTTAAAGCAAATTTGCCCTTCCAGCTCCACCCTCCCACACCCCAAGCCGCCCATTCTATGCCGCTGATGAGGTAAGAACCTACTTCAACTCGTTACTGCAAGATGCAAAAGTCTATAATGGCAAGATGGCCTCAAGTGGTTCTATGGTGGTTGTATGGAAATTTTCGCGGAGACCTGCGTATGTTCTCAGCAAACGGGATCCCAAAATTCGGCATTTCCATGTGAATCGCCAGCGCCCAGCTTTCTTATTTCATCCAGTGGTCTTTGATTCACCTTCTGCCGACATTCCATCAATGATATCATAATATTATGATGTCAACATTGGCTTAGGGCGATGTACATCAACATCCTGCCGTAGAAACTGCTGTTTGGTGTAGGTCCAGGAACAGTGAGGGGTTGGAAGAGCAAGGGATGCTGTGGGAATCGAGCCAGGAATGTCCACAGATACCTGCAAGGTTCCCCTAATGGCGGAGGCAGAGTATCTGGGTTGGTCAAATGCGGCAAGCTAAGGGGTGTAGATACACAAGTATGCGTGTGCTTCAAAGCCACAGACACTTTATAAAAAAGAGCAGACAGCCTCAATACGTTCAGTTTCCATTTCCTTTTGTCCTCTGAGGTGGGGCAGCATTGGCATGAGTTGACATGAGGAGCTCATACACTGCCGGGCATCCTCAGCCCCTGCCCTCACCAGACACAATTCAGTAAGAAATCTTCGTCTCAATAACTTTGATCTACATGTGCAATGTGACTGCACGTGCAAATGAACTCTGAGAAAGTCACATCTTTATCTTCCCTTGCAACTGTGTCCACACGTGTTGCCGGTCACCTATAGCAGCTAGATCTTCAAGTCCGTCTAATCAGTAACCCCACGGTTATAATTATAGCCTGGTACCAGGCTATAATTATATTCAGCTCAACAACAAGATTCTAGTCAGGGGAGTTTGAAGGCATATGTGAAGACGAGAACGCTGATTAGCTGAGACGCAAAAACTTTGCACACGGCCGTCTTGTATTCCCTCATTCCGCATATAATCCAGTCAACATGCTAAACGTAATAAATTAAACTTCTTTTTTACAGAGATCGTATTCAGAGCTAATCCTGAGGAGCCTACCTCTTACGTGAACTTCACAAACTGGTAATTAAAGGACTGGCAGATTTATCGACAAGCAAGTTATTCATTCTACTCGCCTTGTGACGATGAACACGGCGAGGGGAGTTGCACGGTACAGACTGTACCGTGCAACTGTACTGTGCTGTACCGTACAATACTGTTGCAAGCCTGTACCGTGCAACTGAACTGTACCATACAGTACAGTGCTGTTGAAGCCCTGCAGTACAGCCTCGGATCAGTGTGGCCGATCGTGGAAATTGCCCTGATACGAATCTTGACGCTTCGCATGGGGGGGTAGAATTCCTAAATTTAAACCGTTTAAACCGATTCATTTCCTAACGATTCGTAACACATCTCAATTCCCAATCTCAATTCCAATCTATCTGAATTCCCAATCCAGTTATCCATGTTTTCTGGTCCATGTTTTGTGGACAGATGTAATTATTCTGGAAATTTATAGTGTTGTACAATTCAGCAGCTGCAGCCGAACCCATGCCCGTCCGGTTTAGGCTCGCACTATGTTGGGAAGCTGCAGGCGGACCCATTCTCCACCTAGCCGGCGCATGTATTCGTGTACTGTACGGTACAAGTATTCATAATCCCTAGCCGTTTTGATCGAGCGCTCCTTCATTGACACTCTTCCGCATCCACCTGCCACATTAGAGATCGTAAGGTTATATTTTCAATCAGTCAGAACCCATAGGGCTCTCTCATCGTGTTGCAAGTATGTGTGCGTATCAATCCCGAATCGAGCAGATGCTTACAAGTACGGTACGTAAGAGGGGAGGTTGGGGTCTACTGCTTGCAAATTGTCAGATGCTGCTATCTTCAATAAAGAAGACGGTTCTTGCCTAGCCAAAAGTCCAGGGTTTCCGGCAGCCTCTGCCGACGATATCAAGGGCCTCTTAGACTTGTTAGCGAACGGTGTGCGTAATGAGGATTCATTTACACTAGGAGACGGTTTTTTCACGAATATTTACCTTAAAGAAGACGGGGACGGGTCGGGGAAGAAATACTTACTGGCACAGGACGACAGTCTTTCTGCCCCGAATGTCATGGCCTTCTCGGGAAACTCTGCGTTTAATTATTGTAATGTACGAACACGAAATTCTTATGTATGGAGTCATGGAGGCCATCTCGGGCGCTGCTGGTGGTCTATGATTCAATTGTGGAATGTACGCTTTTTCTGAAAACATCGAACCTCTTTGGGTTCTTGTTTGGATGGGCCCGGCCATGCATGCTACAATTTCTGTAGCTGGCGGTATGTCGTTCATTGAAATGATTCATCAGCGATAGTCTTGGAATCTGATAATCGTTATTAAAACAGTACTGAAAATAGGCATTTCCTCCTTACACGGCGGTATGATCAACTGACGCAGCTTCCCATTCTCTCTTCTGACCCTCCGAGTATGTAAAGAGTATATAACATTATTTCTATATTTGTAATTTTCTGTTTTCATTCGAATTTCCGAGTACACTACAAGTTTTCACGGGTTTGCACGTGTCCATGCCCAGGCCATGTGGCCACTGAAGTCAACTATCTAGGGGTGTGCTATACTGTAGTATTAACACCGTATACCCGCCTCCAGCAGGTGCTGCTCATGCATTACCATGCTTTCAAGGCTGATGATGCAAGAAAACGTCTGCACTCGCGAGAGTTTGAGATCAGCAAAGTGTCCCTTTGGTACCCTGCGCAGGCATGCAATCTACATATGGCTGCATGCATGTAGCCATATGGGTTAACGGGGGGCAGAGATAGTGTATTGCAGCACGGCAGTCAATCGCCAATAAACTTGCAGTCTCGTCATGCAATACGAGACCTGGCCCTTGTGAAGCGCATTAAGATCTCCTAGAGTAGACACAACTTTGAAATATTTAAAAGATTCATTTAAAGGATTCCTTTCTTTTGAAGGATACTTTTAAGAGATTGATTCTTCTAGAATATTCATGGAGTTGTACCAAACTAGGGGCATAGTTTGTCTGTTGCTCACTGGGCGTACAAATGACATGCATGCATGCATGCTTCTCCCAATTCTAATTGGGATAGCAGACACTGGAGATGTGTTGGTCGGAAGATTTTATGTTTACATGCAACAGTACTCTAAAGCAGACAGGGGCTCTGTCTGTCTGCCTACTCATGAGCTCGGCCGACCGGTCAAGAATAATGGGCTGGCAGTATTGGCAATATTGTAATATGAATTATGTTGTAGTGATAATTTATTTATGATCGGCAAGTCCACTGCCGATCTCCACTTCCTTGACCTGCAGCAAACCACACGGTTGCATGCTTTTTGCACTTGCAGATCCAACAATCCTCCGTCTACAATTGACAAGGGGCATATGATTTATGATGGGAATTACTTTACAAGCTTGTAAGAGCTGCGTGAGGGGCCTGGGAGTCCCCAACAGAGCGCTTCAACCATCCTAACCCACAGACATTGATCCCAGACTGGTGCTACCTACAGTACTTCACAGTACATTTTATCTACTTTACAGTACAATGTTGAATGTTGAAGGCAGACCAACTATATGTTGTGACAGTCTTGCCACAGTATCCCTGAGCTTTAGCATCAACATTTGAAAGCGCTTGCATTACGTTTAAGAGTTAGGATTCTGGACCCCTGCTGGGCAGGCAATAATGCTTTCTGAGGCAGCTGCTATGCGAGTCCTGTCAGCACAATGAAAGTCAGGTTTAGCCCTGGGGTTCGTCAGGCCTAGGGTTGGTCGGGCCTAGGGTTGGTCGGGCCCTCGGGTTGGTCAGGCACTAGGTGTTGTCAAGCCCTAGTGTTGGTCGGCCTAGGGTGTCAGGCCTAGGGTTAGTCGGGCCCTATGGTTGGCCAGGCCCTAGGGTTGGCCAGGCCTAGGGTTGGTGGGGCCCTAGAGTTGGTCGGGGCCCTAGGGTTGGTCGGGCCTAGGGCTGGGCCCAGGCCCTAGGAGGTTGGCCGGGCCCCTAGGGTTGCAGCCCAGGTGTGTCCCCTCAGGGGTGGAGGTCGGGGCCCCTCTAGGATTTGGGTCAGGGCCCCCTAGATTTCGTTATTAATTATTTATTATAATTTATTATTAAGTATATTATTATTTATTATTATTATATATGTATTATTATTTATTATTAATTATTATTAATTATTACTTATTATTATTATTGTATTTTTTTTTTTATTATTTATTATATTCATTAACCAAGTTAACTCCACTTGCAAAAGGGCCAGTTGGGGATCTTGGGCGTTTTCCTGAAAATATTTGAGCCGCCGCAACTGCCATTTTTCACACCGGTGCATTTTTCCATGGGACCGGCCTTCTACTTCTAAGCTTCTTTTTTTTTTTTTTAGGGGGTAGAACAATAGGTGGTTTTTTTTTTTTTTTTGGTCCAGAAGCCTCAATGATGTACCCCCGCTGTACACTCGGATATGAGCATGTGGGCTGCGTGTATCGGAGGGTGGCTTGCGGCACCGCCCATTTCACAGC
>KV908784.1:5000-15000 GCA_002005505.1 Botryococcus braunii
ATGAAGTCCATCGTGACTGTATGCCAAGGAGCCAAGGGTAAGCCCAGAGGTTGCAGGAGACCAGCTGGTTTGAGGTTCCTGGCTTTGTTCTTTTGGCACAGATGGCATGTGGTGACATACCTCTCCACTTCCTGAGTCATAGAAGGCCACCAGTAATGGCGGATTATGAGCTTCAGGGTCTTCCGAACACTTTGGTGTCCAGCGTATGGGCTGTCATGCATTTCCTTAAGGAGAAGGGTTCGCAACCCAAATGCATCGGGTACGGCAACTTTGCCGTCGTGTAGGAAGAGACCCTCGTGTGGGAGGAGACCCTTCAAGTTGTCAGCATCCTGGAACCATGGGTGCACAGAATAACCTTGCACGAACTTGTCTTTCCATGACAGGCTCGTGGGCTCTCCCCCCCCTGAAGTCACACCGGAACGGAGGACGGCAGATAGGGATGGACTCGGTAGACAGGGAGAGTCAGGGGGTGCTAAGACCCCAGATGCCACAATGGCATTGACAAAGCCACACGGTGGAGTGTAGTCACTGCCGAGGGCAGGGTGACGACTGAGGGCATCAGCTACCACATTGGACTTGCCAGCAACGTGATCCCAACGGAAGTGGAACCTGGAAAGGAACTCAGCCCTTCGTGTTTGACGTCGGCTAAGGGTAGGAAACGAGTCCAGGTAGGTGATGGCTTTGTGGTCTGTGACGACCCGGAACTCAGGAGCACCTTCAAGGTAGCAGCGCCAGACAGTGAGGGCGTGCACCACAGCCAGGAGCTCTTGTTCCCCAGTGGCATAGTTGATTTCCGCAGGTGTAAGACCTCGGCTTTCGAAGGCCACTGGACGACCATTTTGATAGAGCACGGCCCCGAGCCCATGAAGGGAGGCATCAGTGTGCACTTCAAATGGTTGAGAGAAATCAGGGAAAGCTAGGCAGGGAGCAGTGGTCAAGGCCTGCTTGATGGCTTGGAAAGCAGCAGCGCAAGCAGGAGACCAGACCCAAGCCACACCTTTACGAGAAAGGCGGTGGAGAGGGGAAGCCAGCATCGCAAAGTTACGAATGAACTTGCGGAAGTAGGTGGCTAAGCCCAGGAAGGACCGGAGGTGACTGAGATTCCTAGGAGTGGGAAAATCAGCTACGGCAGCTGCCTTACGGGGATCCACTTTGATTCCATCCGCAGACACCACATGACCCAAGTACGTGACTTCGGGCTGGGCGAAGGAGCATTTCTTGAGATTGGCATAGAGCTGATGCTCTCGCAAAAGGTCCAGAACCTTTTGCAGGTGTTCACGATGCTCCTCAGGGGTTTTACTATAGATGAGGATATCATCCAAGTAAACCAAGACAAACTTGTAGAGGTATGGGCGGAAAAGTACGTTACAGGTGTCAATCCGAATCACCAGGTTCTCCTTTGCCAGGAGCTGCATCTACGTGTCTCCCGGGTGTCCCATTCTGCTATGCCATAAGTAACGTCTGGAACAGTTGTGTGACATAGGACTGGACTTTGACGGTTTGGTTGCACTAGCTGCATGCTTTAACGTGCTGGTCCCTCTCACTGCAACAACACTGTGAGTGTAGTACAGGCCCATCTCTGCAGTGACCTGAGCTCTCCAGTGGTTTGGTCAACTGACATACGAAAAGGCACCCACATTGTCTATTTCGAATACTGCACCATCCCTAAGGGCAGCAGACACTGACAGGATGTTGGTGGTGGCTGAGGGAACACACTGCACATGGTGAATCCAGAAGGGAATGCGTTGAGGACTCAAGATACAGACTGACCCGGATGCAATGATACAGCCAGTGGCATCAGAGGTGGCCAAGTTCAGGGGGATTGGTTCAGCATGGATGATTGGATTATGCAGCAATGCCACGTCATTTATTAGGTGCATTGACGCCCCACTGTCTACTAGCCAGGAGTGCAGTAAAGGTTTATTGATCGTACTGTCCAGGACATTGTGGGATACTGTGTACTGCATACCTTCTGGAGGAGGTGGAGGAGGAGCAGGAGGCTGAAACCATGCAGGGAAGGCTTCTGCACCGTGGTGGGCCAGTTGGGCCACTCGAGGATGGGGGCCACCCACTGGAGGCTGGCCCTGGGCCACATGCCTTACAGCTGCTGGACTGCTGCTACCACGTTCCTCTGTGTCTCCTCGTCCCTCCGCCTTTTTGTGCAGTCCCTCCAGTAGTGACCCTTTTTGTTGCAGTAATTGCATACTCCCTTGGGCTCAGGGGGTCTTGTGGACTGCTGGGTGGTGGCTGCACTAGCAGGTGGAGGATTGCTGGCTCCACTAGTGCATGGGGCAATGGCCAGGACTCTGGGCTGGCGGGGAGCTGTCTCATCAAAGCCCAGGGCTGCTGCAGTGGTGCGCAGGAGTTCAGCCAGCTTGTTGAGTGGGTGTGCGACGGCTGTGGACAGGCTGCCAGGCTCCTTAGCTACTTCAGGGAGACCCTGCACTATTTGGGTCGCTACAAACCCATCCATCAGATGATGATTACTTCTGTGGAGGCAGGCTTTGAGATTGAGCATGCGGTTCACATATTGAGAAATTGTTTCATCATGTCTCATCCCTTGACCCATTTCTTGCAACCAGTCCATGTTTTCCTGAAGATTGTGGCCACCAATGAATTTCCTGCATATGTACTCATAAGCATCATATGCAGACGGCATCTCAGACAATTCGCCCTGCCACTCCTCAGGCACATATTCATACAGCAGTAACAAAGCTGCTGCATCATGCAACGTGCCTGGCATGGCCTCCAGCACTGCAAGAAGAGATCCCTTTGCCTCATTTGCTGCCATATATGCACTCTCCCAGATCATAATATTGTGTCCCTTGTCCCTCAGTTTTATGTGCACTTTAACCTGAGTAGGAATAACTTTGGGCAATTCATCTCCTTCCCCCCTCGAAGTACTGGGGGTGCAGGGTTCTCGAATAGGTGTGGAGGTGGTGGTCTCACTGTTTGAGGTAGAAGCCCCACTCGTTGACTGTCCCTTCTTCTTTGCAGTCATTGTTAGAAATGTTCACAGTGGACAAAGGAAACTTAAACAATCACCTCAATCGACAGAATCGTCGCTATCTGACTCCGTGTCCCAATCAGCTTCGCTTCGAACACTCAGGGGGAGGGTGTCCTTGAAGGCAGCCACAGGAATAGTGGACAATGCTAATTCAACTGCGTTGTATGCTGCAAGTTCAACAGTTTCCTGCTCCTTGTTCAACCAAACGATAGCACGCCAATACCTCAGGAACTTAGCCTTCGTGATAAACCCCGGTTCAAGATTCACAAACGAGACCTCCCACGGGGTGAACTTATAAGCTGGATATACAGGAAATCTTTCCGCAAACCACGATGGTCGAGGAAGAGGGCGTCCAGCGTACAGGTGAAGGACGTAATCTTTGATGATGGAGTACGATCTCCTCGAGGTCCCCCGGCTTTAATTCGATCGGTGTACGAAGGAGGTCCGGTCCTTAAGTGAGCAGGAACGTTGACACAGGTAGTTTTTCTTGCCGTCTGCTTCGTGCGGCGTTTCTTAGCCATTCACGGCTGTCTTCCTCCGTTCTCAGAGCCACCCACACTCAACGGGAGGGTGGTGGGCCCATAACCTGTTAGGTTATGGGCTTGGCGTATTCCTGTGCAGTGGCGGCACGGAGGGTGTGAGTTACGGTCCGCTCTACTGTGTGACGAAGAGTAGAGTCTAGGACATCAACAATCAAGGAATGATTGGGCAACTTTAAGGAAACACCCGGAGTGCTTGTGTAGTCCCAATCAAGTCTATTACAATTGCTCTCTCGTTCTCTCTTAACAACGGAATTCAAAGTACCCTAACTGGTTCACACTCAGAAAGGATCACTCTCATTGTCCGATGATAAGAAAGCCAAGCACATACAAACAACATGATATACTAAAGGCTAACAGAGCCTCAAACATCCTATTCCATTCACAATCACTTTACCTGTGCAGTGGCGGCACGGAGGGTGTGAGTTACGGTCCGCTCTACTGCGTGACGAAGAGTAGAGTCCAGGACATGAACAATCAAGGACTGATTGGGCAACTTTAAGGAAACACCCGGAGTGCTTGTGTAGTCCCAATCAAGTGCCTTGCCCATCCGTGCGAACACCACTACCTTTCTGCTCTAAGCGTGTCTGTACCTTGCGTTACCATTATCTACATTCAAATTGACCATAACTACGTTGTCTTTACAGTTTCGCCCTATTTGTCCCTTATTATTGTCACTGACGGAAAAGCCACTATTACTCCTCTGAGGGAAAGGCATAAAACACTCATCTATCACAACAATAACTCATAAACCACTTGGAAGGCAGCTCCCTATACATAAGTCCTAAAACCGAAACGGGTAATTCAGTCTCTCACGTGCTTTGAAACCAACTTCCCACAGGCTCCAGGAGGATTGAATGGGCCCCTAAAAAGCTACATGAAACATTTGCAGATTTCTCACATAGCTTGCGAAATTGTGACCACAGTCCATTCTCAGGAAGCTTTCCACCTCCCCTTGTAGGTACTGCTGTTCGTTTTGGCCGACCTACAGCATTTCCACATGGACAGTGAGAGACACAGGCAAACACACACACACACACAGACACACGACAATTGTACAATTCTGGGCGTAGTGTTCCCTGTATGACCCGGGCACGAAGGGTGATTAGCCTGTCGGCACTCTTGTTGTGTGTCGGAGAACAAGCAGTGACCGAATGTGAATGAGGACTTGATAGGCAACAGTCAAGAGATAAGCACCCGAAGTGCCTTTAATGTCCCAATCAAGTCATTACAATGCTACTTGCTTTCTCTCATCGCTCTGTAATTCAAACTACTTAATCTACGTAACTACCGATAGTCTGCATTATCAGTGTTCAACGAGGAAAACATTAGCATCAACTTAATAATATTACCTAGACCTTTCCTAACCCATTGTCAATGAGGCTTTAGTCTCTTAACGTCAGTTTACCTGTATGACCCGGGCACGAAGGGTGATTAGCCTGTCGGCACTCTTGTTGTGTGTCGGAGAACAAGCAGTGACCGAATGTGAATGAGGACTTGATAGGCAACAGTCAAGAGATAAGCACCCGAAGTGCCTTTAATGTCCCAATCAAGTGCCTCGTCCTTGCACGCCGGCGTCATAAATCCTTTCTAGCAAACCGTGTCTGATTACCTCATCCTTCCTAATCAACGTACAATTGGTCTAGATGGGATCTGGCAGAACTCCCAGGTTCTGCCACCTATTAATCATAGAAGCTGATCTGGCCACTATTACTCTTCTGAGGGAAAGGCACCAAAATGTTCTGTCACTGTTATAACACTTCCCCTTGCCTTTTCCTCACAAAAACTTGGCCAATCCCAGAGCCTCACGATGACCCTGAAACACCTGCCTTGTCAGAGGCTTGGTAAATATATCTGCCACATTCCTAGCAGAAGGAACGTATTTCACATCAACCTGCCCCAATGCAATGGCTTCCCGAGCAAAATGAAAGCTGATTGCAATGTGTTTGGTATGCTTAGAGAATACTGGATTTCTGAGATGATTGATGCATCCCTGATTATCACAGTGGATCTTCACAATCCACGGAGAAATACCAATTTCTTCCAGAAATCCCTTCATCCAATTTGCCTCTTTGACAGCTGCACTTGCCGCCATAAACTCAGCCTCTACAGTAGATGTGGCCACTGCAGACTGCTTTTTGCTTCCCCAAACTACTGCTCCTCCAAACACACGAATTACGTAACCAGTAGTGGAAAACCTGTGATCCTGATCACCACCATAATCTGCATCCACAAAGCCCTCCAGCTCTGTGTCCTTCCCTCCAAGCACTAACACAAGATCCCTGGTAGCCATCAGATATTTCAACACTCTGATGGCTTCATTCCAGTGAGCAGTGGTGGGGGTAATCCTATACCTGGAAAGCACTCCCACAGCCTGGGAAATATCAGGCCTTGTGGTATTGGCAATGTACAACAGTGACCCTACCAGTTCACAATATCTGTGACCTGGTGGTAAGGGACTCCCAGCTCCAATGCTGGCACTGTTGTCCTTAGACATAGGTCGCTGTGTGGCCACAAAATCCTTAGTCATAGGGGTGTCAGGCCCCACAGACTCCAGATCCAGCCCAAATTTCTCAACTAAGGCATCAATCTTTGGAATGCAACTCAAAGAAATCAACCCTTTCTCTCTATCCCTCATCACTTGGCAGCCCAGGAAATCTTTCACCTCTCCTAGATCATGAATTGTGAACTCCTGCTTCAACAACCCTTTCACTCTCTCAATCTCACTCATTCCCTTTGAAACTATCAATAAATCATCAACATAAATCAGCACAAAGGATTTCCCTCCATCCACAGAACATTTCACATAGACCCCAGCATCACTCTTGCACACCTCATACCCCATGGTATGTAGCTTCTCATTAAGGGTCTTATGCCATGCCCTTGGAGCTTGCTTCAGGCCATACAATGCCTTTTTCAAGCGACACACAGTGTTCCCATCCCCATTCTCAAACCCAGGAGGTTGTGTGACATAAACCTCCTCCTCTAATTCACCATTTAAAAACGCAGTCTTGACATCCACCTGGTGGATTTCAAGACCCTCTTGTGCAGCCACTGACAGCAAAGCTCTTCTAGACCCATAACTGCTGGTGGGAGCAAATACCTCCATCACATCCACTCCTGGAATTTGCCTACACCCTTGAGCCACCAGCCTGGCCTTAAACCTAAGAACATTGCCATGAGCATCCATTTTCACTGAGAAAATCCAGTGAACTGGGATTACTTTGTGCCCACGAGGTCTAGGAACAAACTCCATCACCTCATGAGCATCTAAGGAGTTTTGCTCCTCCTGCATTGCAGCCTTCCAGTATTCCCACTGTGGGGACTGCTGGGCCTCCTTTAGACTTGAAGGCACACTAATCTTCCCAAAGCGCACCCCAGTGTGCTTCCCCTGACCTTGCTTACTCTTACTCTCACTCTCATCCACTACTCTTTCGCTGAATGTCGCCGCACTGCATGTGGGGACTGTGGGTAAAGATCCAGATCTCTCCCTCTGCTTTTTCTCTCTCTTAGACTCACAGCTTGCCCTCTCAAGCTTGCTGCCAGCCACTCTCACATCATCCTCCCAAACACAGGTACCTCTCGGAAAGCTCTTGTAATTGGGGGAATTCTCACACTGTCTTGGCTTCCGATTCACCTCCTCAGACACACTCTCACATGGCTGACGGTTTGCAGTCCCGTCAGGACTCTCACAGACATGTGAACCACTCTGCATTCCATGAGCTAGTGGTCTATCTTGCTGCTGTGCCCATGTCTCTCTCTCTCTCTGTCTGTTCCCTACTAGACATGAGCGCTGGGGCGCAGGCCCAGCAGCACACTCCCATGCATGGCCCACACTTGCGTGGCTGGCACCACACTGTCCTTGGGCATCACTGACAGAGTTCTCATCGCTAACATTTCTCTCAGGCACGGAGCAGGTCCCACCCATACAGCTCAGCTCACTTGGACCATCTGCAGTCTGATCAGAGACTGCCCCCCTCTCATCTCTTACAAGTGAAGCAGGTCTCTCGGTGTCCTGCCCCAATTCCTGCACTTCCCCTGGTCCCGGTGACTCTGTGTCACCTTCAGTCATCCCCTCTCGCTCACAGCTCTCTCCCTTATCCTGTGCCAGTAGGATATCTCGAGCCGCAGTTCGTTGCTCATAGCGTTGAGCCCGCGACAGTCCGTCCGGAGGCGGGATGGTAGTAGCCGGATGCGTGTTGCGCAGTGATTGCTGTACTCGCTCTAATGTCTGATGGTGTTGTCCTTTGTCCGCACTTCCTCGCGCCAGTCGTTGAATAGCGTCCAGAGCCCCGGACTGATCCAGGTCTGGCTGCTGCTCTCCCGTGCTTGCTTCGGGAGACACGATGAGAATGCCCTCCTCCTGAGAAGGCTTCCCCTGACTATCAGGCACAGTTGCAGCCTGGTCAGGGGGTACTGGGAAGGAGCTGTCAGGTCTGCTGCTGGAGCATGGGCTGCTGACAGTCTGATTCTGCATACTGCGCTGTGACAATGGCACCACTGGGTTGCTGCTGTGCAAGGGCTCTGATAAGTCTTCAGGGTATGAGAACTGCTGGGGCTGGTCAGGGAGAACAGCCATTCCCACCCGAGCAGCTCCTCGAATGTGTTCCACAAATTGCACATCTCTGCTCTCTCTCCAGATCCCCCCTCCCATATAGACACGAAATGCCTTTGAGACTGGAGAGTAGCCAGTGAACATCCCAGCCACAGCCTTTGGTGCGAAGGCTCCCCTCTGCTGGTCAGGAACGTGCACAAATGCAAGGCATCCCCATGTGCGCAGCAAGGACACATCTGGCTTATATCCCATGAACATTTCGCAGGGAGATAGGGGCCTGCCTGTGCTGGGTCCCATGTTTAGGAGGGTGCAGGCTGTCTCCAGGGCTTCCTTCCACATAACAGGGCTTGCTGCAGCAAAATTGAGGAGGGTCCTGGTACGCTCCTTGAGGGTTCTGTTGGCTCTCTCAGCAACTCCATTCTGCTGAGGGGTATATGGGGCAGATGTCTCCAGCTTAGTGCCCTGGGATGCACAAAATTCTTTGAACTTGGCATTTAAGAACTCTGTCCCTCTGTCACTGCGGATGCACTTCACTGTAGTTTCCTTCTCAGTTTGCCAATACAGAATTAGGTCTCTGACAACAGCTCCAATTATATCTTTTGACTTCACTGGCAGCACTGCCTTCCACCCAGATGCCTCATCAGTTACAGTTACCCAAAAACGTTCCCCAGTAATGGCTGCTGGTGATATGGGGCCCACAGTGTCAATGTGGATTCTGTCAAGGGGTTTCTCAGCAGGTCTAGAGCTTTCTCCAAATGGGGGACGTGCGTGCTTCCCCTCAATACATGCTTCACAGTACTTAGGACACTTTTCACAGGGCGACATCAAGGTGTCTAGGCCAGTAACCAGTTGCTCACTGCTCAGGCGTTTCATCCAGGGGTCTCCTGGGTGTCCCAATCTGCTGTGCCACAGGAAACGTTTGGCACAGTCGTGGCTTAGACCTTTGGAGCATTTCTTCTGCAGGGCAGCTGTCACTGAATAATGAACCTTCACTGGTGCTACTGGGATGCAGTTGTGGACATAATAGAGACCATTCTCTGGTTTCACAGGCATCTGCCAACCACTCGGTCCTGAGACAGCAGTGAAGGCTCCCAGTCTATCTGTACTGAACCAGATTCCATCACGCAGAGCAGCAGATACTGAGAGAATATTCGTGGTGGCTGAGGGAACACACTGGACATGATGCAGCCACACTGGAATATTCTGAGGGACATGAGACACACTGACCCAGTAGCAACAATACCCCCAGTGGCATCAGATGTAGCGAGCAGCAGTGGAATAGGATGGTCATGGACTGTAGGGGCATGCAGCAGGGAAAGGTTGTTCACAAGATGTACAGACGCTCCACTGTCCACAAGCCACGACTGTTTGGACAGTTGGTGTTTACTGCCATCCAGCACATTATAAGATACCACGTATGGCATACCTTCTGAGGGAGGAGAAGGTGGGCCTGGAGGAGGGTGCAGCAGTGGGAACGCTCCAGTGCCTGGGAATGCATGCTGCACGCTTGGAGATGGCTGGGGTGCACCAGGAAACTGTCCTTGGGGCCACATGGCAGTAAGTTGCTGTACAGCTGCCACCACATTGCGTTGTGTCTCTGCATCCCTTTGACGTTTGCGGCAGTCTCTCCAAAAATGGCCTTTCCTGTGGCAGTAGTTGCATGTGCCTCTCACTTCTCCCCTTGATTCTGTGTCTGCTGGCTGTTTGGAGTGATTGGCCCCGCTAGTGGAAGGGACTGGAGCTGTCTCTCGTTGAGCAGGCATTGCTTGCATCACCATGGCAGGCTGTTCTCCATCATCGTTGTAGCCAGAAGCCTCTGCAGTGGTGGAAATGAGAGCTGCCAGATCATCCAGGGGGTAAGCTACTGCAGTGGGCAACAGCCCAGGAGGATTAGCTGCT
>KV908784.1:20000-22500 GCA_002005505.1 Botryococcus braunii
GAAGGTAGAGTATCAAACACTCGGTTTCAATTCTGAGGGACCCAATGTGGGCTCTAGGCCCCAATGCTGGAGCAGAACGACTTTGCTTCACGCAAAGACGCCATCTCGGGCGTGTTGACAAGTCTACGCAGACCACCAGATTCCCCTGTAGAGGCACGGACCCTCTGATTGTTCTTTTCAAGCCAGCAAGGCAACACAGCTCCTGCTGCCCTGCTTATCCCACTTGCCCCAGTCCTGCTCATATCTTGTCTGCGCGCTCGACCAAAACACTCCACGTAATGTAGAGCAGCCTGAGCATAAGCTCCCCCCCCCTTCCCACCCCCGTCTCTCTCTCTTTCTCTCCCCCCCCCCCCCAAGCCCCTCTTTGCTTCCCCAGCAACACAAAGCATACAGGACTACAGAGCGACACACATGATGCTGCAGGCTCGCTCTCACACCACACACACACACACACACACACACACACACACACACACACACACACACACCACACACACACACACACACACACACACACAGACAGAGAGAGAGAGGAGAGAGAGAGAGGGGGGGGGGGTGGGGGAGGGAGGGAGGGAGAGCGAGCTAACATGGGATGCGAACAACTTGGTTGTTTCGCTGTGAAGGCTGAGGCAAGAGGGTTTCATTGTGATGAGGACTTGTAGCCCATGGACATTGCGAGGATTGCGTTAGACCAGATCCTGGGCTGCGGGAACCCATCTTCTCCTTCCATCATAACGGATGTAACGCTTTCTCATCGCGTTCAGCCAAAGTGTCCAACCCTTCTCTTGCCAGCAAGACATCTGAACTCGTCTTCCTTGAGCCCCACAAGAGGAAGGGCTGGGCCTGGGGGCATGCCTTACTAGAGTGAGTGGACATGTCCATATGAAGTGGAAAGCTGATGGCAGAGTAGTAAAAGGGCTGGTGTGGGGCTGCAGAGTTTATCTTCTTGTCAAACAGGCTTCTGCACTTGGCGACTATGTGCGATGATCACCTTCCCACAGCCCAGCAAGCGTTGCAGCAGCGAGAGGAGGTTCCAAAGGCTGATGAATTTAGGACAAAGAGTGAACAATTTCTGGGCCACTACTCCTTAATATTTAGGGGCATGACCGCTGATCATATGGGTGTTTGCGACGCGTATGAGCGTCTGACCATGCGACGTCAGGTGGGCTATGGTCATGTCTAGACTGTAATTCAGCTGTCTATTGACCCACAAAAGTCGCGAACGAATGATTCAAAATGCTGGTTGTCTCGAATGCATTGAAGGGGATTGGGGCGGTGGGCTGTGCAGGCGGTGCTGCAACCGTCGGATGTCGAGAAGAAGGCGGTTCCAGACCTGCAGGCCCATGTCCATGCATTGCTGGACTGCTGCCGTCAGCTTCATGGGTGGCAGACGGAAGTTGTGGAAAGAGGGGACCCCGACGAGCGCTGCCCCGAGATTTGTCCAAAATAGACCGACTCCTGTGGGATCTCTACTACAGCACAGAATCCCGTTTACGACAGTTTTTGCGTGGCGCCATCAGCGTATTTTAGGGAGCAAGTCATGGGAGGCGATACTGATAATGCTGAAATTAACGCTGCAGACCATCACCATAAATGAAAACAAGCAAGATCTTGGCAAAAGGTTGCGTCGTGGTATAAGTTTGTGAATCTGCTCAGCACTACACTTGAGCTGAGTTTGGATGCCGGCGGGTCTGTACACTGATAGAGGCTTTCCATGTTGGCCCCCCATGTATCACCATTAGCATTTTCAACCAGCAGGGCGTGGTGATGGGTTTTGATTCATTGAACATGGTGCAGTTGCGGGGTGCTGACTGACTTCATCCAGATGGCACAAATTTCTTAGGAGGCCAAGGCACTTCAACTTTGTGTTCTTTGATGTTTCATCTGTCTGTGGCCACAACCTGTCTTACATGCTTGACAGCTATTGTCGAGCAGGGTAGCAGGACAAACCTGTCTAACATGCTTGACAGCTTTTATCGAGCAGTCAATGCAGGGGTGTCAGGACAAACCTGGAGTCTATTTGGGCCGGTCTGCTCTGAATTCTGATGTAATTGTTGTTTAGTCCAATCCGTTAATCATGTGTCATACGTGCAGAAGCCAGGGTTTAAAGCGAACTTTTGCGGATGCACATAATCAACGGAGCTCGAATGGAGTGGCGAGAGTGAAGAACACTCGATAAGAATGAAAAAGTGATGAAGGGTGGAAATCCCCGAGAAAACTGGCAAACCGGGCAACAGCACATGAGACTGATAAAAGCCTGAATTACATCCGAAATCCTGAACCTTCAGAGCCCAGGAGGGGCAGCAGGGAATGTCCGAGAGGCATGACAAGCACATGACAAATGGGATAGCACCACGGAGGCAGCTAATAAGAGCCTGAACTTCCAACATTATCGGCTTATACAGATACAAGGCGAGAGGGGGAAGACGACCTTCCCCGGGAGGGGGTAGACATCGGGACATAAGGGTGAAGGGGGTGGGTGGACAGATAGAGGGAGACA
>KV908784.1:27500-32500 GCA_002005505.1 Botryococcus braunii
TCTGGAGGGACTGTGGGAGATCATCTCCACCACAGCCAAGGGACTGGGCTTCAACGACCAGGTCCCCAGAGTCACCCCTGTGGCCAGGGCAGCCATCACACCAGCCTACTCCACCACACCAGGGACTGCAAGCCCACAGGAGACCCAAGCTGGAGGCCAGGGGGGCCAAGCTTCATCGACCAAGGTGGAGGGAGGGACCGGCGTGACAACAGGCGCTGCCGCTACTGCAACAAGCTAGGCCATTTTGAGAGGAACTGCCTCAAGAAGGAGGCGGACGAGAAGATGCAACAGAACCTGCAGCAAGTCATGGCTGCAATGGCCAATCTGCTTCCGCAATTCCAAAATCAAGCGTCGGCTGCAGTGGCTCGACCTCCGGAGGGCAGCGGGAACGGCAACAACTTTTTCCCCGGGGGATATCCACCACCCTCTGGTATGTCTGCCATGATTTCTCTGAATGTCTTAACACCAACACGCGTCATGCCAGAAGCGAGAAGTTTTCTGGTGGACAGTGGAGCCACCATCCACCTAGTCAATGATCTGTCCCTGCTACATTCCCCCACCCTGCACAGAAATCCCATTCCTTTGCATATGGCTACGTCAGATGCCACGGGACAGATAATTGCAACTGGTTCCCTGTGCTTGAGCAGTGCAGAACAGCAACCCCTGTGGCTTCACAATGTGCATTGTGTTCCTTCAGCTACAGCTAATCTGATTTCAGTGACAGCTGCTATACGTGATGGGGCTAGTTTTGTGACAGACAGTGTGGGAAGTTACACTGGTATGCGTGGCGCTCAAAACTGGTCTTGTTCAGTTGCACAGAGAAATGGCCTGTATTTCTTGCAGAAGGTCAGTCCAGTCAGAAACCCTGTCTCTGTGTTTGTTAACACAGCCAGAGCACCAGTCGCTCATGATTGCAGATTGAGAGCACTGTGGCACAGTAGACTGGGGCACCCAGGGGAGGTTAATATGAGGCGACTGCAGTCTGAAGATTTGGTCCTGGGCATCCCTGTATCTCTCTCCCCTTGCGCAAACTGTCACTCTTCATGTGAAGCGTGCATTCAAGGAAAGCACAGTCGTCCCCCTTTGGAACCAGTTCCAGAGCAGCCACTGAGCCCCTTGAGAGAATTCATTTGGACACAGTTGGCCCATCCCCCTACAGCTATTACTGGGAGCGCTTCTTTGTCACGATTGTGGATGAGGCTACGCACTACGTCATAGCCCTGGCAGTAAAAACCAAGGATGCAATCAGCAGTGCAGTCAGAGACCTCCTGATTTTTTGCAGAGGCAGTTGAACCGCTCTGTTAAGTGCATTCGTACTGACAGGGGGACAGAATTCCTCAACAGTACATTGAAGGGTTTCTGTACGCAGGAGGGAATTAAATTTGAGACCTCTGCAGCATACACGCCTCAGCAAAATGGCGTTGCTGAACGGATGAACCGAACAATCAAGGAGAAGGCCAGAACACTCATGTTGCATGCAGCTGCCAAACAGTCACTCTGGAAGGAAGCAGTGGAGACAGCCTGCATCCTGTACAATATGGGACCTGTGACTGGACGTGACAAGACGCCTTACGAAGCCTTCCATGGGGTAAAGCCCGATGTATCCCTGCTCAGGACTTTTGGCTGTCTAGCACATGTGCACATACCTGATCACCAAAGGGAGTGTTTGAGTCTAAGACCTCCCCTGGTCTCTTCACAGGGTATTCCAGTGTGTCAAAGGCATATAGAATTTATATGGGAAACGGGATTTGGAAAGAAAGCAGAGATGTTACCTTTCTGGAGCACTTAAGGGGCGCAGACAGAGTGGGGCTTAGCACCATGTCTCCTGTGAGTCCAAATGCAGTCCAGCAGCCCTTTGCCTTGCCTTTTGTACAACAGGAGGGCCAGCAGTCCTTGGGTCAGTTGTCTTTTTGGGACTCAGATGATCCTGAGCCTCTCTGCAACCGAGAGGTCAACGTGCAGCAGTCCGGACCTGACTCCCCCTGTGCAACCACCCCCTGTGCAACTACCCCATGTGCAATCAACCCCTGTGAGAATTCTGAGACTACAAGTGTCAACGTGGACGGGAGCCCACTTCCTCGGAGCTGAGCCATACGCATCCGCCACAGCTGTCGTACTCGGACACATGGAGAACCTGGCGCGAGGAGGCGAGGAGACAAGCACACCAACGTTGAATAATGTGCAAGAAGGTTCGAATGAAGTTGGCCATGGTGCGGGCAAGACGGGTGACCAACGTGTGAGTACAGCACGTGAGACTGCAGCTGAGGTCACTGTGGAACATGATGGAGAGGAGTGATGGAGAGAATGGGAGNACCAAAGGGGAGTGTTTGAGTCTAAGACCTCCCCTGGTCTCTCGGTCAGTCAGCATTGAATGGGACGGGAGACAGAGATGCCTGGAGCTAGGGCCAGACGGTGGGGCTTAGCACCATGTTCCTGTGAGTCCAAATGCAGTCCAGCAGCCCTTTGCCTTGCCTTTTGTACAACAGGAGGGCCAGCAGTCCTTGGGTCAGTTGTCTTTTTGGGACTCAGATGATCCTGAGCCTCTCTGCAACCGAGAGGTCAACGTGCAGCAGTCCGGACCTGACTCCCCCTGTGCAACCACCCCCTGTGCAACTACCCCATGTGCAATCAACCCCTGTGAGAATTCTGAGACTACAAGTGTCAACGTGGACGGGGAGCCCACTTCCTCGGAGCTGAGCCATACGCAGTCCGGCCACAGCTGGTCCGTACTCGGACACATGGAGAACCTGGCGCGAGGAGGCGAGGAGACCAAGTCACACATGCAACGTTTGAATAATGTGCAAGAATGTGTTCGAATGGAAGTTGGGCCATGGGTGTCCGAGGGCAAGACGGGCTGACCCGGCAGCAACGGTATGATCAGAGAGTAGCAGCACGTGAGACTGCAGCTGAGGTCACTGTGGAACATGATGGAGATGTGAGTGATGGAGAGAATAGGAGAATGTCAGAGGCCATTTGCCCAGGGGAAGCAACGGAAGCTCAGCCTAATGGACAGGACTTGGCCAGGCTGGAGGGCATGTCTGATCATGTAAGCGCTGAGAGTGAGGCAAGAGAGGTCAGTTTGGAGATTTCCAATCAGACACTTGATGGACAAAGGGAGTCTTCAGATGGCCAGGCTCTGCGTGCTTGTGAGGGACACACTGGGGAGTCACAGGTGTGTTGTGAGAGTACAAGCGTGGATGAGAGAGACACCACTGCAGGGTGTCGCACAGTGCCAGATTATGCTGCGCCTTTGAGTGATGAGTGCATTTGGGACATGATGAGTGATGTAAGACCCAGATTGAGTGGAGCAGCATGTGAATCCTCCAAGGAGAGAAAGCTGCAGACACCTCCAGAGTGGGAGAGAGTCAGAGAGGTGTGTAACGCAGTAACCTCGAGCGAAAGAGTAGTGGAAGCACGTGCGTGTGAGCTAGAGAGGATAGCCATGTTGTGCATGATCACAATCTGAATCCTGTAAAGGGTAAGATACCTGGGGTGAGGTGGTCCAAGGTGCCAATCCCTGGAAACCTCAGGGAGGCGCAAAGATCCCCTCAGTGGGAATTCTGGCGCCAGGCAATGCAAGAGGAGCAAGATTCTCTTGATGCGCACGAGGTGATGGAGTACGTTGAGAGACCCAGGGGACACAAGGTGATCCCTGTGCATTGGATCTTCTCTGTGAAGACTGATGCACATGGGAACGTGTTGAGATTTAAGGCTCGGCTTGTAGCCCAGGGCTGTAGACAGATTCTTGGAGTTGATGTAGATGAGGTCTTTGCACCCACCAGTAGCTATGGGTCCAGGAGGACTTTGCTAGCAACTGCTGCAGCAAAGAACATGGAAATTCACCAGGTGGATATAAAGACCGCCTTTTGAATGGTGAATTAGAGGAGGAGGTGTATGTGACACAGCCTCCTGGGTTTGATAATGGCAACCCAAACATTGTGTGCAGACTGCGTAAGGCCCTTTATGGCCTGAAGCAGGCTCCCAGGGCTTGGCACAAGACCCTGAATGAGAAGCTGCTGAGTATGGGATATGAAGTGTGTAAGAGCGATGCGGGAGTTTACATAAAGAGACACGAGGATGGGGAGCTGTCATACATGCTTGTGTATGTTGATGATCTTTTGATTGTGGCAATGGGTGCGGAAGAGATAGAATGGGTGAAAAAGGAGCTGTTGGCAAGCTTCAAGATTCATGACCTTGGTGAAGTCAAGGACTTCTTGGGCTGCCAGATCCTGAGAGATAGAGAGAATCGGTGCTTATCACTGAGCTGCGTGCCTAAGATTGATGCACTGTGTGAGAAGTTTGGGGTGAGTGCTGAGTCACGTACAGTCGATACTCCCATGAGTAAAGACTTTGTGATGTCTGGGATGCCGCAGGTTACAGTGGGTGAGACCAGCTTTGGGTCTGGGACTCCACTGCCTCCCGGGCATAGATATTGTGAGCTTGTTGGGTCTCTGTTGTATATTGCTAATACAACTCGACCTGATATAGCTCAGGCTGTGGGTGTTCTGTCCCGTTACCGGAACGCTCCCACCACTGCCCACATGAATGAGGGCTTGAGGGTATTGAGGTATCTTCAGTCTACTCGAGAGTGTGTCTTAGTGCTGGGAGGGAAAGGGCCTGTGTTAGAAGGTCATGTTGATGCAGATTATGCTGGCGATATTGACAGCAGGCATTCTACCTCGGGATATGTGCTATCAGTGTTTGGCAGTGCTGTGGTCTGGGGTAGTAAGAAGCAACACTCAGTTGCTACCTCCACTGTGGAGGCAGAATTCATGGCAACCAGTCTGGCTATTAAGGAGCTTAACTGGCTGCGTGGGTTCATGGAGGAAATCGGAACTCCTCCTTGGTCAGTGAAGCTATACTGTGACAATCAGGGGTGCATTGCTAACCTGAAAAACCCACTGTATAGCAAGTATACTAAGCACATTGCAGTGTGCTTCCACTTTGCACGTGAAGCTATTGCAAAGGGGCAGGTTACACTCTGCTATGTGGAGTCTGCA
>KV908784.1:42500-45000 GCA_002005505.1 Botryococcus braunii
GCTGGTACACCTGATCCTGAAGCCATGGTCGTCTCCTAAGCGGGCACCTGCGTCCCTCCACTCCTTCAAACGGGCGTAGTAGTTTAACTTATGCGCTATTGAAGCATTTCTCGCTGTGGCTTGAGGGAGATGGGATGTTTTCAATTATGGGAGGTACGTATTGTCAAAATAATTCAATGTCTGGATATACAATCACATGCACACTCCACAGTCACTTTTGCAGTCACTTCGTGATGATGATCTTGCTCAGACTCAGCCTACCCATCCTATGCATGACAATGAGGTTGGAAAAAGTGCAACATGCACAATGTTCGGCCTGGGGTGTCCCGGATCTCGCCCCAGCCGACCGATGATGCACATAATGCGTATCGTTGCGGTAGAACTCCTACCTAAAAACAGATAAGCACATGAAATGTTATTGTAACATTATTGTACCTTGAAATGGGTCTCAATTTCCTGTGAAAGCAGCGGAATCGCGCGAAGAATTCCCGCCTAGGTTCGAAGTAGAGCGACGGCATCCCAACTTGAGATTCCAGTGTGGGTGGCGCAGAAGCACATTTTTAAGTGCTGTTTTTTCTTAAGATCCCCAAGCATTTACCTCTGGCAAATTGTATGAAAGGAAGCTGGGCCGCCGATTGGGAGGCTCAGCCGCTGGTCGGCCGTATCTAGCCGTCGAGTGGGTGCCTGACCATGTGGGGTCCTTACTCAGAACCGTCCCTTTGTATGAGACTCGTGGGACACACGACTTACTGGAATATGTGCAAAAGTACGCTCTCCCTCCCCAGACTTTCCATCCCTTTTGCTTGAGACATGTTCCTTGTGAGAGAGAAGGGGGGGGGGAGAGAGAGAGAGAGAGAGAGAGAGAGAGAGAGAGAGAGAGAGAGAGAGAGAGAGAGAGAGAGAGAGAGAGAGAGAGAGAGAGAGAGAGAGAGAGAGAGAGGGGGGGGGGAGGGGAGGGGGGGGAGGGGGGAGGGGGAGGGGAGGGGGAGGGAGAGGGAGAGGGAGAGGGAGAGGGGGAGGGGGAGGGGGAGGGGAGGGGAGGGGGAGGGAGAGAGAGAGGGAGAGGGAGAGGGAGAGGGAGAGGGAGAGGGAGAGGGAGAGGGAGAGGGAGAGGGAGGGGGAGGGAGAGAGAGAGAGGGAGGGAGGGAGGGAGGGAGAGAGAGCGAGAGAGAGAGAGAGAGAGAGAGAGAGAGAGAGAGAGAGAGAGAGAGAGAGAGAGAGAGAGAGAGAGAGAGAGAGAGAGAGAGAGAGAGAGAGAGAGGAGAGAGAGAGAGAGAGAGAGAGAGAGAGAGAGAGAGAGAGAGAGGGGGGGGGGTGACAGAGAGAGAGAGAGTGAGAGAGTGAGAGTGAGTGAGTGAGGATGTGTGTGTGTGTGTGTGTGTGTGTGTGTGTGTGTGTGTGTGTGTGTGTGAGCGAGCGTACGCACGCGCGCACGCTCTGTTTTGATCCGAAGAGAGCCATGCCCCAGACAGTAGACTCACCTATGATTTGTTCCCATGACCCTCCAAAGAATGCCGATCAAGTGACACTTCCAAAAACCTCCAAAAAATGCAACACACAAACTAGAGGTTAAGAACAACACACGACCATAATGACAGATGGAGCTCTGGCTGCATGCAGAGGCACTCGTACGCAACCCCCTGCTGCTGCCCATCCCCACCCCTCTCTCTCCTCTCTCTCTCTCTCTCTCTCTCTCTCTCTCTCTCTCTCTCTCTCCTCTCTCTCTCTCTCTCTCTCTCTCTCTCTCTCTCTCTCTCTCTCTCTCTCTCTCTCCCCCTCCCCCTTCTTTCCATCTCTCCCCCTTCTCTCTCATTACCCCCCTCTCTCTTCCACTCCATCTCCCCCCCTCTCTCTCCCCCCGCCTCCCTCTCCACTTCGGTCAAACAGGGTCAGCCACCCCTGAAATGTCAGGGGTGAAGTGCCCGCACCCCTCTTGCGGCAGCGGCATCCAGATTAATATTATTCCTATAACACGTTCAAACTGTTGCAGCCCCACAGACAAATGCAATCTTCTTCACCCCACCCACCACACACACAGACGCAAACGCATGCACGCGCCAATGCACGCACGCACACGCACGCCCTTGCGCGCGCGCGCACACACACACACACACAAACAGAACTGAGCTACAATGGTAGATGCAAGAAGCCCCACAGATAAGTACTCATTGCCAATACCCACTATGGAGCCCAGCATGGTCGCCAGTCTCACCTCGTGGTATCCTTCCAAGGGCATGAAGGGCTGGCCTACCTGCGGCACCGGCCCCCTTGGGTGCACCAGCTGCTTTTGCCGCACCGGGGTGCATGGCTGCGAATGCCCAGCACCCTGCATCCCCACCACACGTGTCTGTGGCTTTGCCAATCAGCTGGGGAGGGCAGACCTTGAGCTCTGGTGTCAACGGGGCAGCAAGGCTAGGTGCCTCATCTCGTGACTTGATCAAGCAGTGCTAGAAGTATGGGCCCTGGGCCCTACTATGCTCCACTCTCAGAGGTGCTGCAA
>MVGU01001747.1:2500-5000 GCA_002005505.1 Botryococcus braunii
AAGGGATCTATGCTGCAGCCCAGACATCATCGCCGGGGTTCTGGAGCACACCCCGACGATAGTCCATAAACGCCTGCTCAATTTCTTCCTGCAAGCAAATAGTGCAAAAAACGTCAAGCCTTTCTGTAACTAAAAGCAGTAAGGTGGAATATCCTCAAGGCCTAAGGGACGTACAAGGCAAGGCTAAAAGCAAAAGACAAAAGGAGCTGCGGCCAGCAAAGAAGGATTGACTTTCAGGATGCTACGTGACACGTGAACTGGCGTCCTTCAAGGGTAAGAAACAAAGAAACTCTCCTGCGAAACATTACACAAGTAAAGCCGCTACAGCAGGCCATGTTATTATGCACATAAGCCAATTAACAGCAAGCTCGATAAGAAGCCCCTTCTGAAACACCCTTTCGTGACCAAAGGCATCCTAGGTCACAAGACTCCAGTCGTGGTAATTTGAAAGAAATCAACCCAACAGCTTGTACCCTGCCGCCATGGTTTCAATCAATGCTGCACATCCCACATTGGGCCCGTGCAGAAGAGGGCTTGGAAGGAAATTTTCGTCACATGCGACTTGCATATCCTAATCAGATCGTTTTGCCCTGGGCACAAATTCAAAGACTGGAAGCTTCACCGGGCTGCCTCTTATGCTCATCATGTAAAAAACGGGAGTTACAACATAAATCTCCAACCCTAATGCCCATGAAGAAATCTCCAACCATATTGCCCATGAACAAAGCTGCTCATCGTGTAAAAAACGGGAGTTACAACATAAATCTCCAACCCTAATGCCCACGAAGAAATCTCCAATAATAGTGCCCATGAACAAAGTCATGAAGTGCTTGAACCGTGTTCGTTCCACCCACTGTTGCTCTTCTTCAACCTTAGGCTGTCCGGCTGTAACACGTTTCGCATGCACCGCAACACTGCCTAGGGTACAGGCCAAGAATGAAGTGACTTCTACAACATACTGCAAGACAAAGAGACACAATTGGGCAAATGGTAACATCCCCCCCCCCCAACCCCCAAGGAGGGGGGTGAGAAAAGGAATGAAGAAAAAAGGGGTAGCTGCCTCCCCGCCTGATAATCCAGCCGATATCCAGCCAGAATGTTGTAGCAGAGAGAAGGCAGGTCAGGGGTGCAAGCCCTGCCAAATTCAAGGGTCCAAAGGTCCAGCGACGGACAGCAACAAGCCAAGTTGACTATTTCACTGCACTACACAAGACGAGACTATTCAACGGGGCCAGGTGGCAAACCTGTGTGTTCATGACAAAGGGCCCATGCTGCACAATGGGCTCATTGATGGGACGGCCCGCCACCAGCAAGAACCGCAACCCCTCCGGATCTGTTGTGGAGGCCGTGATCAGGTCACCAGGTCCAAGCACTAGTGCCTGTAGGACAGGCCAACTTCGATTAGACATGTCCAGCCCATCCTATGAGATACACCTGCCCCATCGCGGAACCATCTAGAGCTATCTTGGACGCAGCACAACATTTGGCGACTTCATGTGCCTTCAGGATCCAACGTTGGAAACATACTTAAGGGTGATGATGGGCACAAGGGTGGCAACGAGCAACGTCCCATGCCTTGATGCACCCAGTAAAACACAGCATGAGAGGTCGACTACAGAAAATGATATTGCGGCATGTGACATGCAATTGCTTTATTCAAAATCAGGAGATGGAAGAGCTGTGAAGGCCCAATACGGCACTTGGGGTTCGAAATTAGAAGTATTCAGGTACGTCCATGGCCGGTCATGTTCTTCTGCTGTGTGTGTGGTGTGTGTGTGTGTGTGTGTGTGTGTGTGTGTGTGTGTGTGTGTGTGTGTGTGTGTGTGTGTGCGCGCGCGCGTGTGTGTGTGTGTGTGTGTGTGTGTGTGTGTGTGTGTGGGGAGGAAGGTAAGTGTGTCTGCGTGTGTATAAATGTGTGGTATATACGTTTGTGTGTGTGAGTTTGTGAGGGCATGTCTGTGCGTGTGCGTGTGTGTGTGTGTGTGTCTGTGTGTGTGTGTGTGGTGTGTGTGTGTGTGTGTGTGTGTGTGTGTGTGTGTGTGTGTGTGTGTGTGTGTGTGCTTATCCATCTTCTGGAAACCATATCCTTGTCAAAGGGCATTGGAGACCAACTTTTCTTGTCAAAGGGGTTTGGGGCCAAGGAAAAAGCACAAGAGCAGGACGAAAAAAGTAGATGTTGCAAATAGTGTGTGTGAGCGCACGCGAGCATGTGTGTGTGTGTGTGTGTGTGTGTGTGTGTGTGTGTGTGTGTGTGTGTGTGTGTGTGTGTGTGTGTGTGTGTGTGTGTGTGTGTGTGCGCGCGCGCGCGCATCTTCTGGAGGGCATATGTCTTGTCGATTGGGGATCTTGGGGCAAGAGTTGCACAAGAGTTGGAAGAAACAAGTTCCTGTTGTAAAAATAGACACAACTGTGCTGAAACACTTTAGGCGTTCTGAGTTCGAGAAGGGGTCTACCTGCGTCCGCTTCGCTTCAGTGCCAGACACCTCTCCTGATCCATCAG
>MVGU01001747.1:10000-46277 GCA_002005505.1 Botryococcus braunii
AGGTTATAAGTCGAAGGCTTACGGGTTGCGATCTTACATTACGCGACTGTCCCACGTGACACCGCTGCAGTCGGTTGGACCTCCCGTGATCGGAAGACTGCAGGCGTAAGTGCCGATTACTAATCGGCACTTTCCTGGTTGGAGCTCCAGCAGGGTCGAATTTGTGTTGCTTTTCGCACAAATTTCTTACCTTTCGGGTCGGGATGGGCTCCGATCGTCGCAAATTTTGGACTAAAATGTGACCTCGCTCGAGTTCCGAGTTGTAGGGCACCTCAGTGTCTCGCGTGCCCAAACTACAATTTCTGCATTTGCACACGTTTTCCGTTATGCATTGCATTGTTAAACGAAAACAGTGAAATATATCAGTTTCAGTTATGCATTGCATTTTTCGAACCAATCGTTCGTCCATGTAACATGAATCATGTTGCGTCCTTTGTTCGATCGTTCATTTGCGGGTTCGTTCTATCGTTCCTTTGGTCGTTCACTTAAGTATTGTTAGGGGTTGCATTAGTTAGGGCTGGTTCATGCGGTGGTGTCGTGAACGGTTAAACTACATCTGTAATATTGTTACATCAATCCAACATGTTTTGGAGTGGAATGTGCTGCACTTGTGCTTCCAAATCAGTGTCAGTATTATAATCTCCGAAGTCTGTTTGGTGTCAGCAAGTCCCCCACCTTCACAAAGCATTTCTCAGGATCTCGTGACTGAGAAACCCTGCATTCTCGCCAACGCGCACTTACAGCCACTGCAATGTGTTTTTTACTGCAATTAGGTAGTTTACTGTTTGTACTCGGAGCCTTTCCACACTTCTAAGCTGGTCAACGTCAAAAATTGGCCATATAATCTTGGAGCTAATCAGACTGCGGGGCTTTCCATTTAATATCAAATAAAAGCGGGTTTACTCGGGGATGTTCATGTCGGATTGGAGGGGTTTTACTTCCGGATACTGTAAGTTGCATCCACATGGTCCATTTCCATGACTATGTTGCAGGGTCCATGGCAAGACGAGGGGGAGGAAGGTGCTGTAGATGCTTATGCAGCATTCCAAACTTTTATCTCAGACCATGTTGGCTTACTACACTACAAATCATACTGTATACTACACATTATAGTATATTGTGGGTCTGACCTGGAGTTCTAGAGACTGGGTCAGTCCTGAATTCTGAGTGTGGTACACTACTGTTGGTGGGGGGGGGGGGGGGAGGGTTTATGGAGTCCTGTAGATGCTCCTGAATAGATGCTCGTACATTGTGCAGCACACATGACGATGCAACACCTTTGAGCATGTCTGAGCTATACTTTGAACCCCACTTGAGTTGGAAAACACACAAGGGAGCAACCCTTGTGGCTGGAGGCCATCGTCAGAAAGCCCAATCCTGCTAAGCAGCAACGCATTCTGGATAGTTTGCCAGGTTGCAGGAAAAGGGAGCAGTGCTCTTGCTCCCTTGCTTCATGTGTCTAACAGCAGGCACGACTTTGACAAAAACATGCGGAACGTGCTAGCAGGAAGTGATTGCGTGATAGAGTGTTTGCGGGATAGAGAGGATTTTTTACTGAAAGTATCGAATAAATGTTTGGCACAGTGATATCACTTCTGTGCACAAGCTTGATTGAATTTTGATAAGCAAAACATGGGATTCAGAACACCCGGTATTGAGACATGGCCCGGGTATCAGCTGTTGGGAAGCTGGATGCTGCCTCATGGAATTTGTTCAGTATAGGCGATGTTTTCATCCTTACCGATGGTAAGCAGTTAAGGCCTTAACTGCTTACACAAGAAAAGCAGATCAAGACTCTGCTTGTCCATATTTTCCAATGTGGCGACCTCTTCTATTCAGGTATAAGTTCACGTGTTTTCAAGTACTCACAATTCTGTGCGATAGTGCACTCATCACGTGACCTCATCAAGTGTGAACCCGAACCATTAAGAGCTCAGCATATGAAACGGTGCTGCCAAATTGTTCTCGTCTGACAGGACCTGATGACTGCCAGTCACTGACGGTCAAAGATGTGACGGGTTATCAGATGTACATTCAGTTGGTATAAGGCTCTGCAAAATGACCGTGCCCACCTCGGGCTTCCTGTGAGGCGACTCTTTTCCTGTGGGATGGCATGGCCAATTGTCTTTGCCGCGTGAGGCCCCAGCTGCTTCTATCAGTACACCAGGTTGCCCAACCTGTTGTGAAGGTGGGTTGGAATAGTGTGGCAGTAGCTGATGGTGTAGCGTCCAATCATGGTTTATGAAGCGAAGGTATAGAAACATGGTAACTTGCAAAAGGACGCCACCTCACTGCAAACACAGAGAAGGGGTGTAATATTGTCGAAGAAGAGTCCCTGCAACTTGCCATGGGTTTGGACCTCTCCTGGCTGCCAGAAAGCGCTTCCGATCCATTAAATATATTGAAACTGGTTATTGGTTTCAGCATGTAAGGTACGATGGCGTAAGGAATAATAAATAGTAGACAAACCAGGTGCCCGAAGGGGTCTTTGGAAGTGATGTGCTCAACCGGACAACAACACATCTTTAGTAAGGTTGGGCTATATCCATCGGTATTGAAACTAGTGGATGATATCCGGTCACTTCACAGTAACCCCTGTCTTTATGCCTGATGACTGGGACCTATTTTGCACTCAACAACCACAGAACGTGTAAGCAGGCCAATCCTAGTTCACTAAATGGCCGTGGGATGCAAGGCTGAAACTTAGACGGATCCAAGAATGAGTGGGCATGTAAAAAAAACTACTGTCCACTCTCATGGCTTCGACACTCATTAATACAGCCCTGCTGATCAGTATCGTAAGTAGATCAAGCGATTAATGGCAGAACCCAGCATGCCCATGTGAATCTCAAACAGAGCCTTTCAGACATGTATCCCATACATTGTAAAAAAAAGGAACTCTAGAAAAGCCATACTTAATTGGCATCCCACCTCCCGCCACACAGCGCTAGTCCAGCCTCCCGCCACACTGTAGCAATCTGTGCAGGGGATTGCATCCGCCACGAAATTAAATTCCTTCCTAAATGCTTGACGACCCATAACTAGGCAACCAGTGACCTAGAACTTGTAGGCCATCTGGCTGCCAATAATTGTCCATTGGTGCTGATAGCAATATACTACCTCTGCTGCACCTCCCCGAAACATGGTTCAGGAAACTGTAGCTATGTTGATATTGATGAGTCATCAGGTAATTCATGAGTCATCAGGGCCCTGAGATAAAGCCAGATCTTTAAGTTCCCTTCAATCATTAAAAATCTCCTTGCACATGACTAGTTCAACTGTGGAAAGTCCAGTGCATATGACTTTGGAAAATCTCGACTGGACTCGGTTGCAATTGCTGCACGCGTCAGCAAGACCATTCTCAAGCATCAGCAAGTCACATGCTCTGCCACATTGCAATTGACACGTATTCCACTTGGGATATGTCTCATCTGGACACTGAACACCAGAGGAATTTTTCTGCTCAAGCGTGAAACTGCCATCTCTCTGCAAGGCAACATCAGCATAGCGGTGAAGCCCAGCATCAGCATAATGCCCCTTTCACACTCTCTGCAGCCACCTCATATACGGGCTAAAAAGGTGGTTTTCCAAGAGCCCAATGCTATGTGGTAAGCAAATGACTGATACAGTAACTAACAAGACACATCCCAGCGTCACTGCCAAAATGCTGTTTCAGGCTTGCTGCTGGGGACTGTGCGTGCATCCTGCATCTGCCTTGTGACCTTCTATGGAATTACACTGCCGGCCGCACCACATATCCGGGAGGAACATGTGGAGAAGGTGTGGGAACTTTTCCATTGTATGCTGCATAAGGAGTTGGGGCAGTCATAAATTGGGTACTAGCAGGGGCCGCTTTGACCTTTCTCCGGCAAGGGCCTTCGCAACATACCTGCATCATCTTCCAGTTAGGGGCACAGCATGCAACATTTCCCCTGCCTTACAGGCAGATTCAAGTTTGCTTGTTTTAAGCTTCCGAGTGTCTCCAATGAAGCATTCCAGGCTGTCTGCAAAGGAGCCGCTGTTTCAACTCTTAAAGTGTCACCTTCCCCACTGGACCAAATTGTAGGGGAAATGTCAGGACCGCAATGGTTATTAGAGTGTCTTCCAAATATATAACACACCTGCTTGTATATTTGTCCATAGCTGCACGTACCGCCTCACCAATATCAATCCCAGCAGAGTAAAAAGAAGACTGCACACAAGAGTAACGCTATTCGGCCGCATACGTTACTCCCCAGGAAGGATAGAAAAGTTTGCTTTTTGAAGCGAGGAAGGATCGAAAAGTCTCTAGCCACTGTGATGGAAGGGGGAGATCTGTGTAGAGAAAGCTGGGGGGAGGGGTTGAAGTGTTGATGGAAACTTAACCAAGGCAGGCAGTCTTCATGCCTGGCTCTTGAAGTGACACAGGACAGACATTACATGACATGCCATATGATGTCTCCACAGCAACTTGCACCTTCTTGAAAACTCACTAAGCGAGGATAAGGATAATAGCATTCCACTTACTGTTATGCTCCGGCCGATGCTCACACACAGCCCAACTGCAAACAGTCCCGCAAGTGCCCTGCATACCAGAACATTGATAAGAGCGTCGTGCAATATGCAATGGCTAGTCTTCGACATGTATCTTAGGGGTCATATGCAAGGTGCAATGGCTAGTCTTCGACATGTATCTTAGGGGTCTGCTTTCTCAGAGAGAGCTACATGAGAGCTGTGATCCTTCACACTCGTCTGAAATAACAGTAAACACTCTGCATTGCATGTGTCCCTCAGGCTACTGGTGGATGCAGTGGACAAAAGCAAATGAGAGTCCGCAAAACGTGTTTTTATGACTCCGTCTAATCGACCTTTCACCCACTCTTCACATTGATAGGCTTCGTGATCAGCCCGCACAAAATCATACTTGCAATTGCATGATATTGCTTTTGAGGATGGGCTTACCAGCTCAAGTACATCACAGTATCACGCCAATCTTGCTGTGGATACTGCAAACTATTTGCTTGTCGTGCATACCTGCACAGGCACAGGAGCATGGATGAGGGCAACATATGTCCCAAAACACAATTTTGCACAACTGGAAAACATTGCTGAGGGATGGACAATGCAGCTTTAACTTGAATTGAATAAGGCATAAGCTCTGAGATTGATGTGATCACAGTTGCTTCTTCCAAAAGGGGGGAGGGGTGGTTCGCATGATGCATACTTTGTTACAATAATGGATGCTACAATCCACCAGGCCGTCCCAGCACCTTGGAAGATGACCTACGGGCAAAGTATTGAAAGTAAGTTATTATTAAAGAAATTTGAGTCCCCTGCTCGATATAAAACCCATGAGATACCACATACATATACATCCTCCTAAGAGAAGGCCATAATTTCCCGGAGGGAAAAAAACACGATGCAGCGGCTTCTCGTAATACATTCCCGCATAAATTATCGCATGATAAAGAGAGATACTTACATCAACGAATGGGCCGAAACTGCAGAAATTACAACTTATACACTGCATCCACCAACTCCCCCACAGTAAGGTCTCCAGCCCTGCCACACCAAGGGCACTTAAACGTCAATTGGAACTTAAACAAGCATCACTGCTGACCTTACCTGCATCAAGGAGATCAAGAGGCTGGCGCCAACACTTACGCCAGCCGCAACTATGGCATATGTACATAAGTGTGCATTCCGGAAGCCAGTTCCAAGCAGGCAAACATTACTTTCCACGAACCCGTCCCAGAACTTCAACCCTTGGAATCTGGTGGGGTCCCATTGTATTTGTTGAAGATGTAAAGGAATTATGACTATAATGGCAATAGCGGCGGCAATCTGCGCAGCAGCCACCCTCGTGAATCACTCAGGCCTGCCGTGAGAAGGAATTAAGCCTACGGACGGCCATACTAGCAGCGTAGATGAAGTTACATTAATGTGACGTTTTGTAAGGGGGGTTGGGTTTTAGCGAAGTCCGAACTGTCGATTGTAAAGGAACTGTTCAGTTACGCTTATCGAAGATGCCGCAGAAAGGTCAGCACCTGCAGAAGGATGACAAGAGTAATGCATCCAGTGCATCCTGCCATCGTTCTGGAATATTGTCTAGCAACGTCCTTGTGAAGCACGGTTCTAAGGATGATCGGATTCACGCCTCGACAGCAGAGAGTCCACGAATGACAGGCACAGAATTAACTTGTCAGTCTCCACAAACTAAAAGGCAAAGAGCCTTTTAATATGCCAACCATAATGTATTCGTTAATGGTTGACTTTATCAGGTAGTTACACCAGCGACTGCCGGAACCAGCTTCCGCTTTCCGCGTAGTTGGCAGCTCTAGCTACCGGAACCCGCCACCTGGCTGCTCCACGTGTCTACACATGAGAATCCGCCGGATTCGATCGGGGAGGCCCTCCTGCACCTGGGGTGCGGCCACTGAACTTCTGAACGAGATTCTGCAGCCCCTCTTTCGATCATTCTTCCGTTCTGATGGCGCACTGTATATAGTAATTGAAGCCTCTCGTGTTTACACCCCTATTTTTAAAGTGCCAACAACAACGTAGTGCAACTTCGGCGGACGAATTTGGGCTGCGCATCGTGAGGCAGCCAGATTGTCATATTTAAGGTCTACAATGACACATAACCTGAACTTGTCTCTCAAGCCCGCAACAGAAGCGGAACCTTACCCCAAGAAAGAACAACTTGCATGACCCCGCAAGGGGGAGAGAGGTAGGGGGGAGGGGAGAGAGAGAGAGAGAGAGAGAGAGAGAGAGAGAGAGAGAGAGAGAGAGAGAGAGAGAGGAGAGAGAGAGAGAGAGAGAGAGAGAGAGAGAGAGAGAGAGAGGGGGGGGGGGGGGGGGGGGGGGGAGGGGAGGGGAGGGGGGGGGGGGAGGGGGGGGGGGGAGAGAGAGAGAGAGAGAGAGAGAGAGAGAGAGAGGAGAGAGAGAGAGAGAGAGGAGAGAGAGAGAGAGAGAGAGAGAGAGAGAGAGAGAGAGAGAGAGAGACAGACAGACAGACAGACAGACAGACACACACACACACACAAAGAGAGAGAGAGAGAGGGGGGGGAGAGGGAGAGAGAGAGAGAGAGAGAGAGAGAGAGAGAGAGAGAGAGAGAGAGAGAGAGAGAGAGAGAGAGAGAGAGAGAGAGAGAGAGAGAGAGAGAGAGAGACCCGGACTACATACAGAGAGAATTTCAGCACATGCAGCAGCGCACGCACGCGCGCGTGGACACAACCCCCCCCCCCCAACACACACACACACACACACACACTCTCTCTCTCTCTCTCTCTCTCTCTCTCTCTCTCTCTCTCTCTCTCTCTCTCTCTCTCTCTCTCTCGCAAACTTTTACATGCACACCCATACCCCATCCACACACTCACACAGCCACACCACCCCCCACCCCCCAAACACACACACATGCCCCGGCGCATACGTCCATACACGTACACGCGTACACATTTACGCACAAATTTCCCCCCAATCTTTGTATGACGTCATGAGACCTTGGTATGTGCTTTCCCACATGAAGCATACAGTCTGTGGCACCACCCAGGTCATGTGCATATTGGATTATATGTATATATAATTGCGTTGCGGGGTCTGCAGCAGACCACGAGCCTCTGCGAGTGTCCTCACTGGCCGTTCAGGTGGTACCCTAATTGTGTGTAGATGCAGACTGTCGCACATTTAGAAATGCGAGGAACATTAGCGCATGCAAAAAGGCTCCAAGCTTCTGTGATAAAGACCACATTGGTAACGAAGTCATGCTCTTTTCCAAGTCGACCAGTCTTATAACACACATTATTATACTCTTACCTGTACACCTGCTTATTTCGCCACACCCATCACATCAGACAAGGACTTGAAGGCGCAGGACAGAAGTGGGAGAGTCCTGTCTCCCATCAGGTCTCACATCACTTCTGTGCTAAACCAAGAGTCACCCGGAGCTTCCTGGTTAGTCTCCAGAGAAAATCTTCCAGGTAAAGCCAACGCAAGGAATACAAATCAACAAAATGAAGAGCCTCGTAGTGGAAGGTCTGACACAGAAACAAAGGCGGAGAAAGCCCCCCCCCCCCCCCTTCCGTCTTTATCCCTCTCCATCCCCTCCCCAAATGGCTGGTTCAGTCTTACCAGTTAAATAACATGACATGTATGACATAGGGTTTACACTTCAGATGTATTTCACGATCTAGAAGGCGACCCAGCAGTCTGGAACTTGTGCATGGATGCAGGAAGACAACGTCAAAGTGATTGGTTACATGCCTGTAGCCTGCAAATGCTTGTCAAGCCTTGGACCGCTGCCAGTGCTACCCCAACCCCAGTCTACTAACATTACTGTCAACATCACACACATCTCAGGCTTCTTGACGACACCAGGAATACCTGACTATGGTAAAAACTACTTTCACTCCTGTCTAATCCCAAGAGTACTTGCCTAAAGTCCTCCCTTCCAACTCATATCAAATTATACTTAGGCGGACACTAGGCAACTAAACCACTGTCAACCCAGCATTACGAACAGATCTGTACGTGCAAAATTGCTAATTACCTTGCGGTATCTACTGTAGCAATTGTACTTGAAGGGGACCCGGTGTAGCGACTGGCCTATCTTTTGACTAGGGTTCCTGCATCTTCAAAACCCTCAATCCTACAAAATCGTTTTCCACACCACAGCACTGATTACTGTGGAAGGTTACCCAATACTAATTAACCTACACACTAACACATGTCACACATATATAGACCTTCCATCTCATAGGCCCTCTCCTAAACATATACGGATGAATGCCCGCAGCACATTCAGCAAAAAATGCTGCACCAACAACCAAAACTGAGACTTTGCCGTGCCCCAAACACCACTAGACACCAATAGAGAGCAGTATGTGCTGGCTGTGGCCAACTGCAACTTGCAGTGCACAACGCGTACGCTCCGTAACAAGATTCTAAGTTGCTGCTTTGGTAACCCCTGAGAAGGAGCTGATCTCATCACTTGCCATGTTTAAGCGTGTGCCAATAACACAGCACACGGCATACAACCTTACAGGGCTCCATTGGCTTGCAACTTGGCAGCAATGCGCTGGCCGAGCTGTGGGTCAGCCTGAGACATGTAGCCAACCCAGACCCGCCGGATCTCCTGGGTACAGCGATTGTCAGACAGCATACCAGACAGCCGCCCAATGAAGCGCTCCTGGCGAGCAGGGTCCCAGGAGCGGAAGCGCTCTCCAGGCTGTTGGAAGTTGTTCTCCTTTGCAATAATGGCCTTCTCGCGCCGACC
Organism: Botryococcus braunii; assembly: GCA_002005505.1. Taxonomy (NCBI): domain Eukaryota; kingdom Viridiplantae; phylum Chlorophyta; class Trebouxiophyceae; genus Botryococcus; species Botryococcus braunii. The sequence goes on from MVGU01001747.1 coordinate 19,258, forward strand.
ACCCAAGGGCATCGTGTTAATTGGGTATTTCTCCGCATGGCGCACTGGATCAAAACGCGAGGGGAAGTAGTTGACCTGTGCCAAATCCCAGAACACTTAGCCCCCAGCATTTTTTAAGTCTTGAACAAACCTGCCATTCACTATATCACAAACCCCTCCCTCTTCCCCTCAGCTTCATACCCTGATCTTTAAGATGGAATACCGCACTTGCCATTTGTTGCACACCCCACGCCCCGCCGCCCCCGCGGGGCGCTACAACCCCAGCCAACAAATCCTTGAAGAAGGCCAGCCCAAAGGCCAAAGGAAGGGTAGGCTAGTTCAAAAACTCTTCAGGGGGTAGAAGAACACATTTTGCTTGGCTGACTACAGAGGCCTTCTTGAAAACAAGATGGTCTTGGCTGGGTGAATAGCAGTTTACAAAACCCGGGGGGGGGGGGGGGGTCCAAACCAAGCCCTTCCATACCCATTTATATGTAACTTGAAAAAGCTAATGGAAAGCAGGAGTGTACCTCTTCATCACGCTGGGTGAAGTTCATGAAGCCATCATGATGATTGTTATGGTAAGCACATTTTGGAGCATTTGCGGGCAGCAACAGATAGTTGGGGCCCAGGCGATGGCGCTGGGTATCTGGGTATGAGAAGACACGGGTTTGCAGCAGCTTGTCATCAGAGTAGCCAATGCCTGCACAGCAGCAACCCTACCATCAAAAAACCGTCCCTGCCGATGGTGGGGCAATCACAGCTTATACTACTCTTGAAGCTCTCCATCAGACGGAAAAATACAGGCAAGAAACAAAAAGGACAACATGCATGGCTCCGGAGGCCACTTAGCCAAATCTGTGGCACTTTGCACTGCAAAGGCCTTGACAGAGCAAAACTAAGATGGGCATTTGTCCCAGGAATCTGTGCCAACAGACTACCATCACACCAGTAGAAGGATACTCACCAGGTACAACTAGGCCAGGGGCAAACGCCAGCTGCTCATTGTCAATGAAAAAGTTATCTGGGTTTTTGTTCAACACCATGCGGCCAACAGGCTGCAGGGGGAACAAATTTTCAGGCCAGATCTTTGTCACATCCAGAGGGTCGAAGTCGAACTTGTTCTCATCAGCAGGATCCATGGTCTGGATACACAGCGTCCACTCTGGGTAGTCCCCAGCAGCAATGGCATCATATAAATCCTTGGTGGCATGACTGTGGTTTTTGCCCCCCACAATTACAGCCTCATCATCCAACAGGCTCTTCACACCTGCCCCCACACATTGCTTCTCCTCAGCTCTCCAGGCCCAAACTTCCACTCCAGACAAAACACTCAACTACGTAAACCGGAATGCTTCTTCTTATCTTATTATTTTATTAAATAATATAAAATGTTTAATTAGACGCCCCCGAGCCAAAACTCACAGTTATGGCATACTTAAGCTGCTTTTAAATCTCCATGCCAAGAATAACCAAACAATAATGCCTTTGAAGCACCGAGCCTCAATTGCACCAAGTTTCCAACAGCCATGACTAAGCAATGCAGTAAAACACACGTAAGGACCCATTTAGGTACTGACAGGAGTAAACACATCATCTACTTTTCCCAGCCACCAGCCCCAAGGAAAACACGACGCAATGCACATTGCTCGGCAACAGCAGAAGTTATGGAGGTCAAGTCTATGCATTGATATGCGCTTTGCGAACACCTTCCCACATATGACGAATTTCAGAAGCTTTGTCAACTGTTGTAGGAGCATCCCGGGACAAATCGCCAGGGTTTAAATTTACATTAAAGCTCCCGCACCACCCAGTTCTTGGGCTTGAAGATGCTTTGAATACCTGATATAGCATGATAACATAACTACCAATACAGTATATCGTACAACGGCTTTCCTGATTGATCAATGTACAAGGTTAATGTTACATCAGGATATGATCCCCCCACACCCATCATTGACACCAAAATCCGCGGTTGGGGGGGGCCGGGCCTTCAGCTTAAATGCTCTTGACACACCACACCTTGTCAAGCACTGATTCATAGATCCTGCTCGAAACACTGACAACCAGCACCTGCAAATTACTCGAGCAGTGCTGGTGGTCATGAATAAGTTCAACAGCAGAGTGGGCGTGGAATGGATGGTTTCGGTTGTCCAGGTCTGAGGCCGTACCGCACTTAGGCTTCCAGTGGAATTTGACATAGGTGACCTTGCCAGCCTTATTGATCAAGGTGAAGGTATGCACACCAAACCCCTCCATATGGCGATAGTTCAACGGGATGCCAATGTCATCCAACAAGAAGGTGAACTGCACAGCCCCAAATCAATGTCATCCTCATAATGTTGTCCATGGCACCTGCTCCCATGCACCATTGCAGGAGCACCTGCAAATCCTCATGTTTAACCACTATCTATCCCCATCACTGTATGAGACCATAATACAATGCTACAGGAAACAGGAAGCATAATAATCTCCCCGATGATATCTATTTTCTTAAGTGTGATGCTATCTCTGCTGCAGCATTCCAACACTGGGTTCACGCCCCTGATCTTGAATGCCAAGCAGATGTTGAGCCTCTTTCAAGACTTTATACTGCACTTGGCTTGCACAACTGCAAGATGAAGGTACAGCAACCCGGTATTCCATTTTCAAAGCTGCTCCGATTTAACAAAACATTTGAAGAGCAATATTTAAAAAAATCACTTCCCATTCGGACAAATGAACCTTTCGAAATGGTGTGGAAGCAGGCATAGAGAAGTTATCAAAAATACCATCAGCAAAGCAGGTCAAGTGAAATGATTTGACACATGCTTACAATGTATGATGTTCTATCTTCAGGTTTCACTATTGCTGTTGCCCCAATGTGGAATTTTAGATGTCCAAAAAGAAGATTCTAAAGCTCACCATGTTCATGGATTCTGGGATATTGGAAAAGAAGTCCATGATACGCCAGTCTTCCTGAATGTGATTGACTGGGTTAGGCTTCAGCGCATGCACCATGTCAGGGAACTTCATGCCATCACGGATGAAGAATACTGGGAGGTTGTTTCCCACCTGCACAGGAACCCCAGCAAATTCATTGCACTGACTTGAAAAGCAGATGGTACAGCAGCAACAACAATCTCCACTTGGACAATTACTGGCAGATCTCAGAGCAAGCTATCTACATCGGGGAGCTACAAAATGAGGCAGCCCTGGCAAAGTCTTGTATGCAATATGTATTTTTTTCCTTCAAATTTTTTGGTATGTGCAATTGTGGGACGGGGTAGGAACAGAGAATGCTTAGGGGCATTATACTTCCAGAAATGACCCATGAGGGAAGACGATTGAAAACTAAATCCAAGTTTAACACCATCTATGCTTAGCTACATGACGGATGGTGTAACCATCAGGCTAATCTTGCCCAGCTCAAACCCCAAATCGATTAATGGATTAACTGAGGCAACAGCTGCCCATGCACACACTATCAACTCATTGGAACTCAAAAGCAAAGACTAACATAACATTTCGATACCACGGGAAGCCTTACCAGGTCCCAGTTGCCCTCGCGAGTATAGAATTTGACAGCAAATCCACGAGGGTCTCGCAGGGTCTCTGGAGAGCCGCGTTCATGGATCACAGTGGAAAAGCGCACTATGACTGGCGTTTGTGCACCCGGTGCACGGAAAACATCCGCACAGGATAAGTGGGTGATGTCATGTGTCACCTACAACTCACAAACAGCTCAAAACTTCCTCGAGAAATTGATGAAAGTCACAAAAGCACGTGCCTGAACACAAACCCTGTTCAGTATGAATGCAATGCAACCTGAATGCAATGTATCCAAGCGGATGCTTCAGCCAACCATGCATAACTTGCAACATTTTAACATAGCATCCATGCTTCCACCAGGCTTCAAAATAGTGACATTTAGCAGACCCCACCTCAAAGAATCCCTTGGCACTGGCGCCCCGGGCATGCACCACCCGCTCTGGAATCCGTTCACGGTCGAACTGCACAACCCCCAGACCCTCAATAAATAACCCTATGACGCACTGACTGCAGTACATCAGCATATCCTAACCCACATAAAAATCCATGTGTACATACTTACATCTTCAGATAATAAGATTTCAATTATTGCAATAAGTTTCTTGTCTAAATGTTGTTGCGAGAAATCATTGACATGGTCTGATCCCCCCTCCCAGATACATAAGATACAATAATATCTTCCCCCGGCACCAACTTGCAATGCCTTATACAAAACCATTACAATCAACCATCCCTCACCTGAGCAAGCTTCTCCACAAGATGATAATCTTCTAGAAGAATGGGGCCTACAAAGAGAACACATCCAAGTCAAACTTGCCGGCACTGCAAGCGCCAAATTCGGACTTAACTATTTGAATTACAACATACCACATACCTCGGACACCAGCCGTCATAGACTGGTTGTTATTCCAGACCGGCGCGCCACTATTAGTTGTCCAATATGTGGAGTCATACCGTGAGCTCGGCAAGAACTGTCCCCAACGCAGCAACCGCGCTCAGGGACAACATATCAGCTTTCAGCAGAAATGGCTGATGTCAGTACCAAACATTAAAATTCTTGCAATATTCATTAAACGGAGTGCAGGCATCGCAATACATCCTCTAAAGTATGTACCCGACCTAAAGTCCCCCTTCGAAGGCGATGGGCGATCAATGAGTATACTGCCTCCAACACCCGTAACAAACGAACACCAGAAAAGGCATTCCCAAGAAAGTAAGAGCCACCATATCAATGATCAGATCCCGCCGCCTTACCTTGCTGTTGTCCATGGTGAAAACCCGAAACCAAGTTTCGGTAGCGGCTCTTCTCAGAAAGGCTATTAACTGATGCCAGCAACAAGTGTTTCTCAGGACAACGCTTCACCTGAAAAGGATATTCTGTAAACTGGAGTAAGCAACGCATCGTGTTGTCGCTGTTCATGCCCACGTAGGACAATACCTCGTTACACCTCCGAGACCGAGATTCGAAAGGTCACATGGCTTGAGCACCGTGGCTTCCGGCCAGAAATTGCGGGTCGGCTTGGCGCAATGGCATTTTTTTTTTTTTTTTTTTTTTTTTTTTTTTTTTCCCCGATGCTCATGTCCCTCTCCTCCGCGGCGGGGGAGTGCCGGGGGCCCGCGCGTTTGGAGGGAGTTGGGTGGCCTCCAAACTCCCTCCCGTCCCTGTCCGCCTCATCTCTTTTCCGTTCCTCCCCTTCCCCTTGTAACATCTTCTTGCTCTCATCTTCCCAACCGTCTCTCGTCCTCTCACATTTCTTCTTCTTTTTCTCCCTTTTTTCAGCTCCTCATCTCCTCTCCTCTCCTCCTTCCTACTTTTCCGTTCTTCCCTTTATCCCTTCTCTCTCTTTCCTTCTCCCCCATCCTTCTCTCGTGTTCCTTATTGTGTAGATATATCTATAGCTGGAAGGCGTATATGTAATGCATATGCTGGCTGCAGTACCCTGTCCGTACGCAGTACTTGATGACTATCACGGTCTGCTGTTACACCTCGTGTAACTAAACCACTGCTGTCTTTCAGTGCACCATGGTACCAGGGACCCTTATTAGCACACATCAGATCTGACTGTTCTCTTGACAGCCACTCACATGCCACCACTGCTTCTCCAGGTACTCTCGTTGCACGAAGCAGCAATAAGTGTACACTAGGACAGGAACACTAAAACCCCCAGCAGGGGTCTTGTATCAAGAACACACGTCGTCAGCTACCTTTAAAAGACCGGTCGGAGACACAACAAGGTTTCTTCAACATCCAAAGTCTCTTACGTACTTCTTTGTATACATAGAAGATTGTATACCTGTCCGTACACGTGTACTGTGCACAGTGTAAAAGACTATCACGTTCTACAGTTACACAGATACCTCGTGTAATATCCGTAACCTACATGATGAAGTCCGATCAGTCATAAAATATACCCTTGCCATATGAACACTTTATATACATCTTTACTCAACATGATCTAAACCAGTCGTTTGATATGATGCACGAGGACACGCACCACTGCTGTCTTTCATGTTTGATCAGTGCACCCCTAGCACACAGCATATCTGACTGTTCTCTTGACAGCCACTCACATGCAACCTGCATGATATTACGATCATTAGCTGAAGATTTTAAAACGAAAGTTAACACACGTCGCAACTTTATGCACCGGAGTCCGTACAACTGCTGCTCCAAGCTTAAGCTTAAGTACTGCCAAGCTTAAGTACTGAAGTACTCTCGTTGTAATAAGCAGCAACAACTGTACACCAGGACAGTCGCCATACAAACCCCCTGCATATATGTTGTATAACACTGTTAGCATTAGCACCTACACTCAGTGGTTTGTCAATGACAATGATCCCTGACACATCGATCGCAACAATTAACTTGCGGCCATTACATGACTTGATTGTGAGCGTAGCAGCAGTTCTTATGTCGCAACACAAGCTTAAGCTCCCTCCTGTATCAAGAACACACTGTCATTCCAAGATCGGCCGAACTCCGCGGAGACACAACAAGGATTCTTCAACATCCAAAGTCTGACGAACTGTCTCACGATCCAGTCTCCTACGCGAATTGATCATAACCGCTAGTAACGATACTTCACTCACGATTCGCATCAAGCGTGCTATATGGATCAAGCGTGCTATATGGTTCATCAGGTGATCAAAAAGTACAAATTTGATTTAAATCCTGTCTCTGTGATTGCACTAGCATAATAACAGATTCCACATTGTGGCTCCCACGTTGCCATGTGTACACCCTCGTTGGGATCTCTGATTGCATGTTGGTCCTAACTCATGTCCACCCTGGATCATGACCTTTACTAAGTTTTTCATATCAGTGCTTAGTCATTTCATCCCGTCTCGAGCGTTTCAAGTATTGCATCATCCACAAACTGCTTGCCATGTGACCTATCAAAACAACAGTGTCTTTGATAAACCTCATGAACGTATCAATTCAGTAAATAGCTAGTTACTTCAGCTATAGCTGAATATTCAGCTATAGCTGAATACGTACTTTACGGCTTCTGACTTGCAGCAACATATCTCACCCCCCCCCCCTCCACTCTGTACTTCCCTCTCTTTCCTTCTTCCTTCCCCTTCTCCTTGCTCCTTCTTTCTTTTCTCCTTTCAAGAAGAAGAGAGAAGGAGAAAGGAGAAGGGGAAGAACTGTACAGCAACAAGAACTAATTCCGTTTCGCAATTTATTTACCAAATGTACAGCAAAAAGCACTTTTTCTGTAATAAAGTTGGACTGTGGAGCTCAGCGAAATTGAAAACTGGAAGAAGGAGACGAAGTCTGCCGTAAATAGGTCTGCTGGAGCCGTAAGCCACTAGCCAATACGAAGTTGGCAACTGTTATGCAGAAACCACGAGTGCCCGTCCCGTGCCCGTGCATGTCTAGACGCGAAAAGTCACTAAGTCACACTTCACACTTTTTTAAGACACAAATGGAGGGGGGGGGATGTTAGGTTATGGGCATTCGACATCACCTGTACAAAGCAGACAGGTCATCAGTAGACGAAGTTACTCCAGCTGCCGTCTCATACACAACTGTGGGACAAGACTAGCATCTGGAAATGCCCAGCATCTTTCACAACCAATTACGTTACATCATTGTCTTGCACTTAAGCACCGATCAAGCAATTACTAGATAAGGCTCTAGACGGCTACGTTCAAGTACATGCCTATACTCCCTGAAGTCACTGTCCCTTGTCTGTTTAAGTGACTACAGGGTACACTAAGCTTGTTCACTCTCACCACAGCAACAATGATACAACACACACTGCCGCACCGTACCTGTACAATGCAGACAGGTCGTCAGTAGACGAAGTTACTCCAGCTGCAGTCCGTACGACTGTCTGCTGAGTATCATACACAACTGTTGGACAAGACTAGCATCTGGAAATGCCCAGCATCTTCCACATCAAATTGGCATTCACACCGGTGGGGCAGCTTTAAGAGTTCAGCCGACAAACGTGTAATCTCGATCACATTGTGCCTTAGGTTCGAAACCGTCCACAATCTACCGTGTCTCAAGGTACCTTATGTTCTCAATGGACCCATATCCTAGTAGTGTTCACATCAATATCACTTAAAGCACAAGGCATTCAATAATTATGTTCACAACTCAACAGTAAATAAGGAGTAGTGGAGTCGGAGTCGAGAAAGGGGAGGGTAGGCACGCACGCACGCACACGCACACGCGCTCGCGTGCGTACGCGCGCGCGCACGCACGCGCACACACACACACACACACACACACACACACACTTAAAGAGAGAGAGAGAGAGAGAGAGAGAGAGAGAGAGAGAGAGAGAGAGAGAGAGAGAGAGAGAGAGAGAGAGAGAGAGAGAGAGAGAGAGAGAGAGAGAGAGAGAGAGAGAGAGAGAGAGAGAGAGAGAGAGAAGGGGGGAGAGAGAGCGAGAGATAGAGAGAGAGAGAAGGGGGGGAGGGAGGGGGGCCTGGGGGAGGGGAGGAGGGGGGAAAAAGGGGAAGGGAGGGAGGGACGGAGGGGGGGGAGAGAGAGGGGGGGAGAGAGAGAACGAGAGAGAGAGAGAGAGAGAGAGAGAGAGAGAGAGAGAGAGAGAGAGAGAGAGAGAGAGAGAGAGAGAGAGAGAGAGAGAGAGAGAGAGAGAGAGAGAGAGAGAGGGGGGGGGGAACGGGGGGGGAGGGGGGCCAATCTGTAAACAAAATTGCCCGCTTTTGCCCAAACCTAAAGCCGAATTCCCCCACAAACAGTCTTATTACAGAGTTCAGGTAGCGCCGTTATAACGGTATTTATCAATTTGCTTTCAAAGAAGCAGGGAGCATATGGGCAAAAGGTCAGTCGAAGTCTTATTCGGCCCAACCAATGCAAGACCGTTTCGCCTACGTTAAAAGCCTTCAAAGGCCCATGGTTGCGCAGCTAGAAAATAATTTATTGGATTCGGAGTTCTGTCAGCCCTGAACCCTCTATTAAGGGTCCCATAAGGAAGAATATGCATATTCTTCCTTACCATCCATTCGGGATTCCTTCTGCTCTCAGGCAAGATCCATTGCAGATCAGCTTGTGAATGCAGCCAAAGCAGCAACAAACAGGACAAAAAATACACGAGACTTTAACCAAATGGGTGCAAGCTTGCAAGCTCCAATTGGACTAACCATACCTGATAACATTTTGATTGCAATTGCCCGCCTTATGCCTTTCAGACTCTGCAATCCGTCGTCTTAAGACCTGGGGAAGCTTATTACCTGGGGAAACCAGATCTGAGCTTGGCATTTTGCGAGCAAAGCTCCTTCTCATGTGCAAATATGCATTTGTAGGGGGATATACCGACCGATGCCCGGGTGCCCCCCCCCCCCACACACAGATAAATTTAAGCTCCGTAAAGCCCCTGCTTCTCGAGTTTCAACACAATTTTGTCCCCAAATGCCGGTGCAGTACTACACCTTCCTTAGTTCTCTGCAGTTCCAGCTGGCTACCTTATGGATTACGTTCTTTTTCATTACAAAAGAGGAAATCACACCCCGCACCACAGAAGCCACCACAGAAACTGCACCACCTCTAACCTAAACTCGATCGTCAACCCCCCATAGGGGAGCCTCGCCGCCAACTGCCACCCAACGGCCCGGGCAATCGCAAAGCTTACCCGCCGATGCGTAGAAAACCAGACAAGGTCTTCATGCGCAACTAGCGCCTGATTAACCATGCCTTGGAGCCCCTTCAAGAACTCCTCCGCTGCCGTATCAAACCCCCCAAATGTCTCAAATGCAAAGGGGCGGAAAACGACACGGGGTGGCTGCCTAAGTAGAACCTCCCGGTACGAGGCCAGCTTGCCAGCCGCAGCCCACGCCGCAGCCCCACCAGGCACAAAGTCCCCCCCCCCCACCAGCCCAATAAGAGGCGGCGAGTGGAGAGGTTCCCACCACATCGACATAGGGATCCCGCCCCCCATTCCCAATCAAGAAAGATCAAGTCCGGCCTACGCGTCTCAAAACCCACAACCCGAACCGGAAGTGGAGGTTCCCGAGTGACGACAGCCTCCACCTCCTTTCCTATCCGAAACAGCAGATCCCGGACCGCATTATGGCGAGAGGTGACAGCCACCCCACGACCGACCCGACACTGGACCGCATGGTCCCCAAACCGATCCATCTCCTGACCACACCGGGGACATGGCGCCCCCCAGGGAACATCGGAATCAGCAATTGATACCGACGCCGACACCGGAATTCGATGTTGGCCATTACTTAAGTACTTGGCCCATGCGCACAAACGGGAGTGCTCGAGCCGAGGCATGCATGTGGGGCGGGCCGCCGAGTCCAGGACCTGAATAAGACGTTCCCGAGCGGGCAACGCAAGGAGAGCTCGCCGACGAATATTTGACAGAAGCTCACCCAGCTTGCGTTGGACATCAGTATCAAGAAACGCCTCATCGAGAAGCTCCCAATCGAAATTCGTGCAAACGTTCAGGAAGGACGACCGCGCCTCCTCAACGGTCCTAGATGCGGGCACCTCCCAACCCGCCAGGACCTCCTCCTGGACGCGTTGGGTCTGCAGGACGGAAGCTAAAAAGGCCACGGGCAAAATGTCCTCAGCCCTAACAATCCCTAAGCCAATAGGTGATCTTACGTTCCCTTTATAGCAATGGACAAGTCCCCATCAGTACTCGTAACGCGTTACAAGTACGGTTCCGTGTTTGTAGCCCGGATGCTTCCAAGCTTACTCCATACATATGTAAATGGCGCCATGACCCTATATAGGCCGCGCGACGCGCCTTGAGATTGTCAAACTGTAGGTGTGACATGACACCTAGATGTCATGTGCCTACACAGGTCTACAGTTTGACAATCTCTCAAGGCGCGTTGCGCGGCCTATATAGGGCCAAATACGGGCTCTCAAACGCTGATGAAATGTTCTTCAATAAACATCGCCAGCTGGTGCAGTGCGGATGTGGACCACAATGTGTGACGAATGGAACTGGGTCGGAAACACTAGTGCTCTGCCTCTCGTATACTACTACGTACTAGAGGCAGCCATGGTCGCGTCTTCCGTCAAACGTAATTACAAGTGTAGGTTCGGCTATATATGTAGCGGCCCTATATGTCTCTTCATATAGAGCTAGCGGCTCTACCTAGCGGCTTGGACTGAATTCAATATGATTGAGTTCGGGCAGGATGCCCAAGGAAGTACTGTAACGACCTTTAGGTGTTACACACCAACAAAGCAACATGAACCCCATAGAACGGGTACAGGTAATCAATCCCCGATATACGTTCAACATGTTTCTGTATATATACTGCAGCAAAGACGGGGAGACTGTAATAACATGTTTCTGGCCAGGCACAAGTGGACCTATGGGCCACTGGTGCTGGCCAATAGCCCTGTATATGTCATGGCTAGCCACATGTGGGCTCCCAGGCCCGGGCGTCCTAAGCTGGCTGCTCCTCAGGATCGAATCAAAACATACTCCTTGGACGTGGTAACATAAATGGACCTTGGGGTTAGGGAAGGACTATATAGACCTAAGGGTTAGGGAAGGGCTCTTGCTCCACAGCTAGTCGTTCTCTTCATATATAATGAAAAACATACAGCCATATCCAGGACTCTTAACCAAGGACATGAAAAATAGTTTGGGGTGGGATCATTGAAACATTGGCCCATGTGATTATCTTTTTACTTCCAGTCTTGTAAGGAAAATTACATCACATGCATGGCATATGGTTCAGCGCAATTGACATCCCATAGTATTTCGAGAACAAATCTATCCCACGAAAAGTCTGAAATAAGATTCCGGAGGGCGCAGAATGCAACGCAAACCATACACAAAACAAAATTTGTGATACTCAAATTTGGGGAAATAGTCATGAGTAGCTAGCTAGCTAGAACATACTATTACATAATTCGTACAGTGCATACAGTGCATCCCAACGCACCGACCAGGCGTTTTGCAGATGTTACCACAATGATATAGGTTTGTTTTGCTGTAGGTGTTCGGTTGACTTCGACAAAATGCATAAGCAGCTAAAGACTAGCACATTAATCCTTACCAGTGATAGAGATGGATGTGCACATCCTCACATGAACACCACTGGTAAACAGAATATTAGCAAGAAAGCAACGTTGCGTTAACGCACAGTGCACTCTGCACTAGTGGCAATTGCAAGCTTGCAAGCTCCTACCAGCTACGCCTATCAGCTGGCATGCCATACGATCCTGTTTGGCAATTGAAATTGGCATATGCTGTTCAAGTGGTCATAGTATCACTCATCATATTCACGATAGTGTTTGAAGTTTTGAGCAGTTTTCTCCCAGGATAACCACTGCCACCTCCACACCTGCATACATGAGAGCTTCATTATATCCCCTGAAAACGTTGATTTACATTTTTTTGGGTACAAACAAACAAGAATGCAAGGCCTTGGACACGATAATGGACTCTGCAGGAATGACAAACACGTGTGCACAGACAAGGGGACCTTACATATGTTGGCCTCCGTCTTTGTGCGAACTTCATATGCATCGTGCATCTTGTGCATGTGAGGTCTAGACAGACTTGAGGTCCCATTCACTCCTCTCAACTTATTAGAAGCATGCACTTTTCTAGAGGGGTAACGCAATACAGAACCAAGTGAGTAGCTACTCCGACTATCTTGCCCCATGGAATATATAGAGTGAGCTATGTATGGCTTCAAAAACAACACAGCCCATTTTGAAGGCCTTCGAAGGAATTCCCTGCGACTTAGTAGGCAACAGTACCTCAACTATAAACCCCAACATACTCACCAGCTTCCTTGTTGCCCATTTCCCATCCCTCTATTTGTCCATTTGACTCCCTACATCAAGGATTGGGAAACGATACACCCTATGGTCTTAGCAACGGAGCAACCAATGCGGCGACTCAGAGAAGGCACTCAGGCAAGACAACAACAGCATGAAGGATGCATATATCTGCGTGCCCCTACCCGTCAGCAGTAACACACGTGCTCAGATGCCAATCCCAATACGCGCAGGCGCCACAGAATGGAGCTGGAACTATTCCACAGCCATTGTATACTTCCACGCATGCATTCTGCAAGCGAACAAATTTGAGGACTTATCACCATCATTAGTGAGCCAATAGTCTACTGTTTGCACTTCAGCGTTAGAGATGGATCAACCAGGCCCTGCCAGATTAGCTCCATCCCCATGCAACACAAAGAACAATTCAGCTACAACTTGCCAGCTTGCATTTTTGTTCTGGCGTTGAAAACAACCTACGATGGAAAGCTTGTCAAGCAATTGCATTCCAAGTTTCTCAGCGAGGATGCGCTGGTATGACCTTTCAATTGTGTCGGCCGATTCTATGTATATGGATTTCCTTGAGCAGCTACCGTAGGGGTGCCCCATTGCAGTAAGTCATGCTCATGCTTGTTGCCCATGATCATGACATGTTTTCACTTTATAACAGAATAAGTGCTGTGATTTGAGTTTGATGTACCTGAATATAGAACGACGCAGGAAACAACAACAAGCAAGACTGGTTAATTGCAATTCCCGTGTTTGAGGTAAGGTTGCTAAAAACTTAGTTGATGCCAGACAGTCATTCTACTATCTTAAGACCTGGACGGATACCCATGGCAAGTACTAGAGACACATGGCTTCCACTTTCTGACTGTCCTACGAGGTGATGTTCTACACACCAATAACAAAGTACAATCTTACCACTCGCTGCTCATAGTATTGGCAACTTGGACACAGTGGCCATTGGCTGTTGCAAGTAGTGCATGTCCATTGACCACAACCCCAGCTGCAGCATTACACAAAGTTCAGCATAGTCCCTGTGGGAGCAAGCCTTGATGCAATTACTTGTGGGTGACAAACCAAGGAACACCTCAATTATTTAAATTACTGGGACACAGTCAAGGAACTTGCAAGCAGGAGGCAAACATCTGGACCTTCATATAAAGCTCAATAAGCCGGAATCACAAACACAAGATTTGCAATGCAAGTCTTGGTTTCTCCCATTCAAAGCAAGCTCAACTTGCAAAAGCACGTATGTCTGGCTTATAACTGACTGAGTCGCCTACATTCGTGGAAAGAGCTCACGAAGAATCCTTCACACACTTGTCAAGGTCCCTCTTTGTGGGCGCCTATGTGACTTCTAAACAATACTGTTACAATAGTTTAGCACGTGCGTTTGTCAAACTACGTAGGGAATCGAAGGTGTAGCTGGCCAGAAATATGGAACTTATTTCGTATGTCTACATAGGTTGCAATACCTATGTACATTGTTTTCTTGAAGGCTGCACAACACACGAGCACTGTCTAAATTTTCATGCGCCAAGTGCAGCACATGGAAGGGAAGTGCAACTTACCAATTCCCTGTCCAATACCCTGCAGGACCCACACCAAGGAAATCAGAACGAAGATTGGCACAATGGCCAGATGGCCCTGCCCCTGGGCTGATGTAGGCAGTCCAACAATTACGAGCAGAACTAGGCCACTAAGCACAGCTCCTTTATCTGCAGGTAATTGTGCACATAATATGCACAGCTTGACGTTTTGGAACATTTGCTTTGACTTTCCGCATAAGAAGACAAATCGCATAGGGTGCAGTGAAAAGATCTGCCCTTAATACCTCAATTTGTTCAAATCTGCCCTTAAAGATGAGGCTGGCAGACTGGGAAACATCCTCACGGTTCAAGAAACTGCCAAACACATTATTATATGTAGAAAACTACATTCACATCTGCCATTTTTCGTTGCAAGCCACCGATCCCTGTTTTGTTAAAGAACACAGGCAGGTGACCCATGCCTCGTCTTGAGAGTGGCAAGTTCACCGCATTTGAGATCTCCGCATTCAGCTGCTAGACACGTTAAGGCGCAAAAGGGTTTTGATCAAGAAACTGAGGTTTCTTATGCTGCGCACGTTCAATTCTTCTAAACTTCAAAGTCATTTATGGTCTGGGGGCCAACCTCTATTGCTGTCCACATTAAAGTAATAATGTCCATCATTTCCCCATCCCACCTGAGCATCAGAAGAAAAAGAACTTACTTCACCTTGCCAGCTTCAGCAGCACCACATTGAAAAACCAAAAACGCCTCAAATTGGGGAAAATATGGCAACAAGGCTGCAGAGAGTAGGATAGAAAACAAATTGACTGCAGAATGGGACAGAACTCCGACGGCTCTTGACACTGTACTCCGAATTGCGGCGGGTGCCACTGCTATATCCTGGGGACGAGCCATGTAATTGAACCTTCTGATCAGCCATAAGTGTTTGTTTCAAGATTACAAGAGCATCTCTGGAATAAGGTTAAACTAGCCAACAGCTTTATTCTGGTGGTTGCAGTCACTTGGATTCTGAACACTGACAACATCAAGGACCCCAGGGGAGACCACTCACTTCCTGGTAACTGCAGGAGTTTCCTTGTGGGCAATGCCACCCAGAGTTTCCTCCATAATATCCTGGATTATTGTTGTTATTGTATCCATTGGTCCATCCTGCAACAGGGGCCACTCCAAGGAGATATTTGTTGCTATGCATCTCAATGCACATTGGTCTAAAAGCAGCACTGATACATTGGATTCAACATCTAAATTCTCTTTCACTTCAATGTTGTAACAGATAACCATCAATCAATCGCTATAATGCCTAAAATGCAGATATCAATATGGGAGTACCTTGACCTTGGTTGGAAGGACCACTTTGACCCTGTCCATACCCTTGCCCTTGGCTATAACCTTGGCTTTGACCTTGAGAGTAGGTTTGGCCTTGTATGTAGCCTTGTCCTTGATTGTAAGGTGTGTTCGAAGAGTAACCTTGCGCTTGCTGACTGCTTTGTCCTTGAACTACACCTGGATAGAATGCGTCCAATTGGCTAAGATTGATAGAAAGAATAACAGATATCTGCAACACAATGTATCCTGGAGCTGCTTACCCAGTAGACAAATTATTACGGTCGCAACAACTTGCAGATCTATGCCGACAGCTAGGCTGACGTAAGAATATCGAGTATTCGGTGAGATAACTTTGTCCATGGATGAACTTGTATTACCAGGAATGTGTAATGGTTTGTTTTCTATTTGTGCGCTCAGTGTACGCACTGATAAAAGAATTCCGGGTCGTAGATCCGGCCTAATTTGACGTCCAGCAAAGCGATTAAAAAAGTTAAGAGGCAGTGTTTCGCAACATAAGCTAGACGGTGTTAGAAGTTTTGAAAGAACTTTGAGTGCGCTATGTGTTTGGGATTCAGGCTGAAGGAATACTTCTGTTTGCGTAGCTACAGGGATGGGCTACACCCTGCATTCGCAGCTCCTGCACGGCTATGCGCCTGCAGACAACACGTGGAGCCATTCGAATGGGGAACTCCCGCGCAGTCCGCTGCTGCGACAGAAGCACCGAAGAGCGTGGAATCTCGAACGAAGCTACTTAGAAAAAAGCACCACCAGTACTCCCCGTGGCCCCCATACATACACGAAGGAAAAAGGAAGATGGGGGCACTCCCCCGAAAAAATAAGTGGCGGTCACTTTGAGAAGTTGTTCGCTACATCTAGATAGGGGCCTGCATACAAGCGTGCCATTAAACGGTCCCTTTGTGAGTTGTTGTTAGCGCATGGGGCTAGCAAGTCATGACTCTAAATAGATTGCGAGCAATCCCCAAATTTTTGGCAAGGCCCAGAATTTCTGTTTCCCAAGTTTTGTCCCCCACGGCCCTTGCGTTTAAAGCCTCACAAGGTTTCCCCTTAGACCTTGCTCGCGGGGTCGGGCCCACACACACCTCACCTATCCAAAGGGCCAATCCTTTGGATAATGGCACCCAAAGCCATGCTGGGCTCCTATCCTCTTCATACCACACGAAAATACAGCATGCAAAATTGCATTTTAGCCCAAAGTGACCCCCGAACCTTGTACGGAGTACATTGGCTTACTTGAAAACTGTTGTATTGGATGAGTTATTTATGCCTTTCCCTCAGTGGAGTAACAGTGGCTTTTCCGTCAGTGACAATAATAAATGACTAATATGGGCGAAACTGCAAAGACGTCGCAGTTAGGAACAATTCGAATGTAGATAGAGATAACGCAAGTTACAGACACGTTTAGTGCAGGAAGGTAGTGGTGCTAGCACGGAGTGGCAAGGCACTTGTTTGGGACTACACAAGCACTCCGGGTGTTTCCTGAAAGTTGCCCAGTCAGTCCTTGATTGTTCATGTTCTTGACTCTACTCTTCGTCACACAGTAGAGCGAACTTTGACTCACACCCTCCGTGCCGCCACTGCACAGGTAACGTGATTGTGAATAGAATGGGAGATTTTAGGCTTTGTTGACCTTAGTATCTCATGTTATGTGTATGTGCTTGGCTATCTTATCATCGGACAATGAGATTGATCCTTTCTGAGTACGTACCAGTTAGGGTAGTTTGAATTCCGTTGTTAAGAGAGAGCAAGTGAGCAATTGTAATAGACTTGTTTGGGACTACACAAGCACTCCGGGTGTTTCCTGAAAGTTGCCCAATCAGTCCTTGATTGTTCATGTTCTTGACTCTACTCTTCGTCACACAGTAGAGCGAACTTTGACTCACACCCTCCGTGCCGCCACTGCACAGAAATACGCCAAGCCCATAACCTAACAGGTTATGGGCCCACCACTCTCCCGTTGAGTGTGGGTGGCTCTGAAGACGGAGGAAGACAACCGTGAATGGCTAAGAAACGCCGCACGAAGCAGACGGCAAGAAAAATTACCTGTGTCAACGTTCCTGCGCACCTAAGGACTGGACCTCCCTCGTACAACGATCGAATCAAGGCTGGGGGACCTCGAGGAGAACGTACACCGGACGAGCGAGCACTCATCATCAAAAACTACGTTCTTCATCTGTACGCTGGACGCCCGCTTCCTCTGCCATCGTGGTTTGCGGAAAGATTTCCTGTGTATCCAGCTTATAAGTTCACCCCGTGGGAGATTTCGTTTGTGAATCTTGAGCCTGGGTTCATCACGAAGGCTAAGTTCCTGAAGTATTGGCGTACCATTGTTTGGCTGAACAGAGAGCAGGAAACAGCCGAAATTGCAGCGTACAACTCAGTGGAGTTAGCATTGTCCACTATCCCGGTAGCTGTTTTCAAAGACACCCTGACTCTGAGTGTTCGATGTGAAGCTGACTGGGAGACGGAGTCAGACAGTGATTAGTCCGGTGGTTGAGATGACTGTCTGAATGTTTCCTTGATAATCGTATAGAGTGCAGACAATGACATCGAAGAAGAAGGGGCAGTCAACGAGTGGGGCGTCAACCTCAAGCAGCGAGACCACCACCTCTACACCTGTTCGAGAACCCTGCACCCCAAGTACATCAAGGGGGGAAGGTGATGTATTGCCAAAAGTTATTCCCACTCAGGTTAAAGTACACATCAAACTGAGGGACAAGGGACATAATATTCTGATCTGGAAGAGCGCTTATTTGGCAGCCAATGAGGCAAAGGGGTCCCTTCCTGCAGTGCTGGAGGCCATGCCTGGCACGTTGCATGATGCAGCAGCTCTGTTACTGTTGTATGAATCTGTGCCTGAGGAGTGGCAGGGAGAACTGGCAGAACTGGGATCTGCATATGATGCATATGAGTACATATGCAGGAAATTCATTGGTGGACATAATCTTCAGGCAAACATGGACTGGTTGCAAGAAATGGGTCAAGGGATGAGACATGATGAAACAATTTCCCAATACGTGAATCGCATGCTCAATCTCAAAGCCTGCCTCCACAGAAATAATCATCATCTGATGGATGGCTTTGTAGCGACCCAAATAGTGCAGGGTCTCCCTGAGGCAGCTAAGGAGCCTGGCAGCCTGTCCACAGCCGTCGCATCTCCACTCAACAAACTGGCTGAATTACTACGTACCACTGCAGCGGCCCTGGGCTTTGATGAGACAGCTCCCCGCCAGCCCAGAGTCCTGGCCATCACCCCAAGCACTAGTGGAGCCAGCAACCCGCCAGCAGCAAGTGCAGCAACTGCTCAGCAGTCTTCAAGTGCATCTGATCCCAAGGGAGTTTGCAACTACTGCAATAAAAAGGGCCATTATTGGAGAGACTGCAGAAAGAGGCGCAGGGACGAGGAGACCCAGAGGAACGTGGTGGCAGCGATCCAGCAACTGCAAGGCATGTGGTCTCAGGGCCAGCTACCTGTGGGTGGACACCATCCTCCAGTAGCCCAACTGGCCCATCATGGTGCAGATGCCTTCCCTGCTTGGTTCCAGCCTCCAGCTCCACCTCCACCTCCTCCTGAAGGTATGCTGTACACAATATCCCACAATGTCCTGGACAGTACGATCAGGAAACCCTTACAGCACTCCTGGCTGGTTGACAGTGGGGCATCGGTCCACCTAGTAAATGACGTGGCATTGCTGCATAATCCTATCATCCATGCCAAACCAATTCCCCTGCACTTTGCTACCTCTGATGCCACTGGTTGTATTATTGCATCTGGGTCAGTCTGTATCTTGAGCCCGCAACGCATTCCCTTCTGGATCCATCATGTGCAGTGTGTCCCCTCAGCTACCACCAACATCCTGTCAGTATCTGCTGCCCTTAGGGATGGTGCAGTATTCCAAACAGACAATGTGGGTGCCTTTTCGTATGTCAGTGGACCAAACCACTGGAGAGCTCAGGTCACTGCAGAGATGGGACTGTACTACATTCATAGTGTAGTTGCAGTGAGAGGGACCAGCACATCAAAGCATGCAGCCAGTGCAACCAAACAGTCAAAATCCAGTATCTTGTCGCACAGCTGTGCCAAACGTTACTTATGGCATAGCAGAATGGGACACCCTGGAGAAACGTGGATGCAGCGTCTTGCTAAGGAGAACCTGGTGACTGGGATTGACACCTCCCTCTCTCCCTGCACTGATTGCCCGGTACACTGTGAAGCATGTATTGAAGGAAAGACTGCCAGACCCTCTTTCGGAACCAGTACCAGACCTGCCTTGGAACCTCTGGACCGAGTACACATAGACACTGTGGGTCCCATTACACCCACAGCCATTACTGGTGAACGTTTGTGGGTTACTGTACTGGATGAAGCCTCTCAGTGGAAAGCAGTTATCCCAGTAAAGTCCAAAGACACCATCAGTGCAGCTGTCAGGGACTTACTTGTTTACTGGCAGACGCAACGAAAAACCACTGTGAAGTGTGTCAGATGTGACAGAGGAACTGAATTTGTAAATGCTCGGTTCAAGGAGTTCTGTGCCTCCCAGGGGACTAAGCTGGAGACCTCTGCCCCCTACACCCCACAGCAGAATGGAGTGGCTGAACGAGCCAACCGAACCCTGAAGGAAAGAACCCGGACTATCCTGGCCTTTGCTGCTGCCAGTCCCACCCTCTGGAAAGAAGCCCTGGAGACAGCATGCACCCTGCTCAACATGGGCCCAAGTACAGGCAGGGACCTAACCCCCTTTGAATTATTCTGGGGATATAAGCCTGATGTCTCACTTCTGCGCACATGGGGCTGCCTTGCATATGTGCATATCCCAGATGTCCAGAGGCCAGTCTTTGCACCAAAAACTGTGCCAGGAATGCTCACCGGTTATTCAGCCTCCTCCAAAGCCTATCGTATATACATGGGTGGGGGTATATGGCGAGAAAGCAGAGATGTCATCTTTGTGGAGCACCTCAGAGGGGCCTCTCGTATTGGTCTCAGTGTGACTCCCGCTCAGTCTGAGGAATTTCTGTGCCCTGTTCCCTCTGGAACCAGCACTTCCAAACAGCACCCAGAGCCAGTTACTGTATCATGTGAAGACGACAGTGAGGCAGAGATCCAGGACTCGTCCGTTGAGACATTGCACCCTCACATTTCCCAGAAAGACGCAGACTCAGAATGTCCAGGACCCTCTGGGAAGGCTGAGCCCAAGCCTGACCCCCAGAGACCCACTGCTCCCGCGGAGATCCGAAGGGCCATCGAAGCAACTCTGGACCTGGCCCGCGGCGCTCATTCGGACTCGGGCCTACAGCAACAAATGATGCGAGCTCAAGAGACTCTCAGGCCAACCAGCCTGGAGAATTCCAATTTGGCTGCTGATGGGCTGACAAGAGCTCAGAGGCATGAGCAACGAACACTTGCAAGAGAACTCCTGCTGTCACAGGAGATGGGAGAGAGCAGAGACAAAGTGGGGCTAACAGAAAGTGACACACAGTCACCGGGACCAGGGGAAGTGCAGGTAGATGGGTGCCAGTCTGAGAGCTCTGATTTGCATGTTAGTGATGAGAGGGGGGCAGCCACAATCATGACTGCAAATGGTCCCAGGGAGCTGAGTTGCACGGGTGGGTCCTGTCCAGTGAATGAGCTTCATGTCAGCGGTGAGACTTGTGTGGAAACGTCTGGCTCTCCCCATCAGTGGCGTGGACTGGTAGGGGAAGGTGGTGACAGCCACAGTCCTGAGAAGAGACATTCCACTCTCTCGGAAACAGCCAGAAATGTCTGTGAGAGCAGTACTGGGTCTGCATCCCAGTACTTGTGTGAGAGCCGAGAAGAGGAGGTGAATCAGGTGCACAGACAGTGTGTGGTACCACCAAATTACAAGTGCAGCCTGAGAGGTACCTGTGTATGGGAGAAGGATGTCAGGGATGAGAGGTCACAGACTCTTGTGACACAACGTGGAAGTCAGAGACACACAAGTCAGAAAGGGAGGGGAAGCAAAGGGGCGACCAGAGCCTACCTCCCCCTGCCTGTGAGAGCCCTCAAGAGCCTGAGCTTGAGAGGATGTGTAAGCGTGTGGATGTGGAGGTGAACCGGAAGCTCAGAAATGTGAGAAACATCCTGACTATGGATGCTTCCCGGGAGGTACCTGTGTCTGGGAGGAAGATGTGAGCGTGCAAGACAACAAGTTGAGCAGTGCGAAGTGTGAATCCAAGAGAGAGAGAAGCATGAGAGAAAGCTCTGATACCACTGAGAGAAAAGCTAGCTGTAGTGCGGCGAGTGTCAGTGGAAGAGTAGTGGGTTCTGAGGGTGCAACCAACGATTCTCTCAAGGGTAAGGGAGAGGAGGGGAAGCACACTGGTGTTAGATTTGGTAAAATCCATGTTCCCTCTAATTTAAGAGAAGCTCAGATGTCTCCTCAGTGGGAATACTGGAAGGCTGCGATGCAAGAAGAGCAGAATTCATTAGACACCCATGAGGTTATGGAATATGTTCCTAGACCTCATGGACATAAGGTAATACCAGTTCACTGGATTTTCTCAGTGAAAATGGATGCACATGGCAATGTGTTGAGTTCAAGGCAAGATGGTTGCTCAGGGGTGTCGACAAATTCCTGGAGTAGATGTCATGGAGGTCTTTGCACCAACCAGCAGCTATGGAGCTAGGAGAACCTTGCTAGCTGTGGCTGCTAGGGAAGGTTACGAGATTCACCAGGTAGATGTTAAGACAGCCTTTCTCAATGGTGAGCTGGAGGAAGAAGTGTATGTAACACAACCTCCAGGATTTGAGAATGGTGATCGCAATACCGTGTGTCGACTCAAAAAGGCACTGTATGGCCTAAAGCAGGCCCCACGTGCCTGGCACAAGACCCTTAATGACAAACTTGAAGTCATGGGGTATGAGGTGTGCAAGAGTGATGCTGGAGTTTATGTGAGATGCTCTGAAGATGGGGGTAAATCCTACGTGCTAATTTATGTAGATGATCTCCTGATTGTATCCAAGGGCATGTCAGAGGTGGAGAGAGTGAAAGAGCTTCTCAAGAAGAATTCACCATCCACGATCTGGGGGAGGTGAAGGATTTCTTAGGTTGTCAAGTCATGAGAGATAGAGAGAAGGGGTTAATCTCCCTGAGTTGCATTCCTAAGATAGATGCACTTGTGGAGAAGTTTGGTCTTCATCTTGAGTCAGTTGGGCCCGATACCCCAATGACAAAAGATTTTGTAATGTCTCAGATGCCTGCACCAAAGGATGGGAGTGATAATATTGGTGCTGGGAGTGTCCTGCCTCCTGGTCATCGATACTGTGAGTTAGTTGGGTCTCTGCTCTACATAGCTAACACTACTCGTCCTGATATATCCCAGGCTGTAGGAGTTCTGTCGAGGTACAGGATGTCACCCACAACAGCACACTGGAATGAGGCCATCCGTGTGTTGAAATATCTTAAGGGAACCCGAGACCTGGTTCTGATCCTTGGTGGAAAAGAAACAGAGTTGGAGGGATATGTTGATGCTGATTACGGTGGAGATCAAGACCACCGCTTCTCCACCACCGGCTTCGTCCTCACTGTGTTTGGAGGAGCAGTTGTGTGGGGAAGTAAAAAGCAATCTGCTGTGGCTACTTCCACAGTAGAAGCAGAATTCATGGCAGCAAGTGCTGTTGTGAAGGAAGCTAATTGGCTGAGGGGATTCCTAGAGGAAATTGGCGTGTTACCCTGGATAGTGAAGATACATTGTGATAATCAAGGGTGCATCAATCACCTCAGGAATCCAGTGTATTCTAAACATACCAAGCACATTGCAATCAGCTGTCACTTTGCACGTGAAGCTATTGCAAAGGGGCAGGTTGACTTCAAATACATTCAGTCTGCCAGGAATGTGGCTGACATCTTCACTAAACCACTAGTAAGATTAGTGTTTCAGGGTCATAGAAACTCACTGGGTCTTGCCAAGTTCTGGTGAGGAAAAGGCAAGGGGAAGTGTTGTATTGGATGAGTTATTTATGCCTTTCCCTCAGTGGAGTAATAGTGGCTTTTCCGTCAGTGACAATAATAAATGACTAATATGGGCGAAACTGCAAAGACTTCGCAGTTAGGAACAATTCGAATGTAGATAGAGATAACGCAAGTTACAGACACGTTTAGTGCAGGAAGGTAGTGGTGCTAGCACGGAGTGGCAAGGCACTTGTTTGGGACTACACAAGCACTCCGGGTGTTTCCTTAAAGTTGCCCAATCAGTCCTTGATTGTTCATGTTCTTGACTCTACTCTTCGTCACACAGTAGAGCGAACTTTGACTCACACCCTCCGTGCCGCCACTGCACAGGTAACGTGATTGTGAATAGAATGGGAGATTTGAGGTTTTGTTGACCTTAGTATTTCATGTTATGTGTATGTGCTTGGCTATCTTATCATCGGACAATGAGATTGATCCTTTCTGAGTACGTACCAGTTAGGGTAGTTTGAATTCCGTTGTTAAGAGAGAGCAAGTGAGCAATTGTAATAGACTTGTTTGGGACTACACAAGCACTCCGGGTGTTTCCTTAAAGTTGCCCAATCAGTCCTTGATTGTTCATGTTCTTGACTCTACTCTTCGTCACACAGTAGAGCGAACTTTGACTCACACCCTCCGTGCCGCCACTGCACAGGAATACGCCAAGCCCATAACCTAACAATAACTAGTGTAGCATTTCCTAGGGTATAATGCTCTAGTGGTCCTTGGCATCGCTCTATGAGTTGCCTAGTGATCTAGATCTGCCGTACAACCTCGCTCAGGTAGTGCGCTCAGTTACCCGACACGCGTCAGTGGCAGTACACTTATAATTAGACTCACCCTGAGTATCAGAGTGGGCGTGTGGATTATTCATGTAACCTTGAGACACGGTAGATTGTGGACTTTTTCGAACATAAGGTACAATCTGATCTAGATTACACATTTGTCGGGTGAACTCTTAAGGCCGCCCCACCGGTGTGATTGCCAACTGGTTGTGAAAGATGCTGGGCATTTCCAGATGCTAGTCTTGTCCAACAGTTGTGTATGAAACTCAGCAGACAGTCGTACGGAGTGCAGCTCGAGTAACTTCGTCTACTGACGACCTGTTTGCTCATTACAGGTGCGGTGCGGCAGTGTGTGTTGTATCATTGTTGCTATCGTGAGAGTGAACAAGCTTAGTGTACCCTGTAGTCATTCAAACAGACAAGGGACAGTGACTTCAGGGAGTATAGGCATGTACTTGAACGTAGCCGTGTAGAGCCTTATCTAGTGATTGCTTGTTCGGTGCTTGAGTACAAGACAATGATGTAACGGAACTGGTTGTGAAAGATGCTGGGCATTTCCAGATGCTAGTCTTGTCCAAAAGTTGTGTATGATAGTCAGCAGACAGTCGTACGGACTGCAGCTGGAGTAACTTCGTCTACTGACGACCTGTCTGCTCATTACATGTGATGCCGAATGCCCATAACCTAACAGTCCTCCATGTTGGCACAGTTCCCTTTCGGGGCATTTGAGAGACTGATGACGCGGTGACACCACTGTTGAAGAGTCTCTCCTTTCTTCATGCCATGCTCCATGGTTTTCTCCCATTGGCTGATGCCCCTGTGTTATTTCCCTTAGTGCATTCAGAGCTGATCCATTGTATGAAGTCATACGCTGAAGGGCGATCTGTGACTTCATCTTCCCAAAACTTGGGAAGTGACTGTTGCAAAAAATGTTTGACAGCTGAATCCTCCACTGAGCCAGGCACTGACGCTTCTACAGCTGCTCTGACACCTTTCTGATTTTCACGTTGGAGAATGGCCTCATGCCATGCTCTGAAATTGCCGAGGTCTTCATCTAGCATTTTTGTCATCTTGGGGTTGGAATTGTTCCAAGTATACGCATTAGCATTGCCCTGAGAACTGGTAACTGCAGATCCTGACTGCTGGCCAGACTGAGAAGGGGCTGGGGTTCCTGCGCCTGTCGGCTGTGACATCTCTATTCGCTGTCTGAATTGTTCACTGCTGACTTCGTCTTTCCTTTCTTAGTTTTGTCATTCCAATAGCAACACGATACGAAAGAGCCCTTGCGTAATACAGTCTCGATCGAACTTAATGATTGACACCTCCCATGACTTGGAGTCAAAAGACAAAAAGAACGAATTGAAGATGATTCACTAGGTGGACTGCGTTCACTGCCGCTATTTCTTGACGCAGGTTCCCCCCCCCCCCCCGGGTCTGTTGACACTCACTTCCGTTGCATTCGAAGAAAAATATCCACTCCTGTCCGCCTTCTGCTCAGCTGGAAGGCGTGGGCCCTTAACCTGTTAGGTCATGGGCATTCGGCATCACCTCTAAAGAGCAGACATGTCGTCAGTGGACACAATCCTCCAGCTAGAGTCCGTACGACTGTCTACTGTCTGTTGTTGGACAAGACTAGCATCTGGAAATGCCCCGCATCTTTCACAACCAGCTCCGTACATCATTGTCTTGCAATCAAGCACCGATCAAGCAATTACTAGAAAAGGCTGTGGACGGCTACGTTCAAGTACATGCCTATATTCCTTGAAGTCACTGTCCCTTGTCTGTTTAAGTGACTACAGGGTACACTAAGCTTGTTCACTCTCACAATAGCAACAATGATACAACACACACTGCCGCACCGCACCTGTAAAGAGCAGACAGGTCGTCAGTGGACACAGTTACTCCAGCTACAGTCCGTACAACTGTCTGCTGAGTATCATACACAACTGTTGGACAAGACTAGCATCTGGAAATGCCCGTCATCTTTCACAACCAGTAGGCATTCACACCGGTGGGGCAGCCATAAGAGTTCACCCGACAAACGTGTAATCTAGATCAGATTGTACCTTATGTTCGAAAGCGTCCACAATCTACCGTGTCTCAAGGTACCTTATGTTCTCAATGGACCCATATCCTAATAGTGTACACATAAGGATCACTTAAAGCATAAGGCATTCAATAATGATTTTCAGAACTCGACACGCGTGTCCAAAATTGCGGGTTGGAGCACGGAACGGCAGGCACTGTGGCCGGCAGGCCGGCGTCCCTCCCACGGCAGGGGGTTCTCCCCCGCAGGCCAGTAGCAATACAGCGCGCTCGGAACCGCGCGAGCATACGTGTGGCTGCCTGTAAAAGGTTATGGGCAATCGGCTTCCCCTGTAAGCAAGCAGACAGGTCGTAAGTTCGTGCCTCTCCAGCTAAAAGAGAAACAAGTCCTATGAACAAAAAAAAAAAAAAAAAAAAAAAAAAAAAAAAAAAAAAAAAAAAAAAAAAAAAAAAAAAAAAAAAAAAAAAAGTTCGTGCCTCTCCAGCTACAGTCCCTTTGAACCAGACGGTCTGCTCGTTAGACCACATGCAACTGAGCAGATTGTACCTTATGTTCGAAAGCGTCCC
>MVGU01001748.1:0-32500 GCA_002005505.1 Botryococcus braunii
GAAAACGTATTTTTGAGGAGATGATTCTGCCACCCCTGTAGTCTGGGCTAGGCAGGGGCCGTCTCTCAGTGGGCCAGTAGTAAAGGCTGCTTACTGCCCGATGGGCAGGTCCGTAGTACAGGCTCAATCGACTACCGCAGACTGTAGCCCGTGGGGGCTAGGCTGCACTGAGAACTTGCAGCCCTGTACAGCAGCGCTACGACTACCGAATCGCCAGTTGTGCCCAAACCCAAAACACGTACAGAAGCCTGGTCCCAGCTCTATCCCCCCTTGTGTAGTTCGCAATGACGACCAGAAGAACCAACGTGTATAAAAAGCTGCGGTTGGGATAGCCTTCACTCTTAATACTAACATATTCATGCAAAAGATCTGTGTCATCACATCTGACCCATCAGGATATGACCCATGCTCATCGTTCTACTGACCGCTCTACGCGGTGCCGCCCAGTCCCCTGGGCTGGGGGTGACCGAATACTGCCGCATGCACCCCCGCCCCCCCTCTCCCCCCACCCCCTTCAACGCGCCACAGCGAGTCCCTCGCATGGTAAGATTCAGCCTTTTACAAGACGGAAATTTATGAAGACAAAGGATAGATGCGAGATCTGACACCAAGGTTCGTGTGAGAATGACCTCACACAGGTGCACACCGCGTCGTATCCAACCTCATGGTCAAAGACCACGTGTGACCCGTATCCTACGGGTGGACGTATCCGGAAGTATGTTACATTTCTCCCCCTCCTAGCTAGCCGAGCTCCTGGGAGGCTAACAAAGGGTGAGTGTGGAAGGCTCACTGTGACACATCCACATGATGGTGAGCAGTTGGGCGACGTCCCGAAGACACCAAGCCCGAGGACTTGGGTTCGAACTTGCCTTGGGTGTACTGAGTAATAAGTCCCGCAGTGAACAGGGTAACGCCGGCCAAAGGCCAAACGCGACTGATTCGAAGACCTAAGTAAAGCATTTCTGCTTTCGGCGTCACCTGCAGTGATGGCACGACGGCAGCGTCAGTTCCTAGCCTGTGGGAAAAACCGTCCACGCTACAACGTTTCCAGGAACAGCACACAGCACTCTCCAACAGTAGAGGTTGGCCAAGGGTACCAACATGCTTCGGACAAGTCTTACACATGGATGTTAACTGCTCTCACTCTTGCTAAAGACCACGTAACACTACGCCTTGCCTGATAGCAGAGCTTAGCACCAAAGAGGGCTTGCGATGTCTACTTTACGTCACTAGAATACTGTAATAGTTCATCAGCAACTCAGCAAGGTCTCTTTGTGATGTTTGCACAGTGAAACTATCTTACCGCCACTACGGTGGACTTTAACATAAGTCTCATTAAGGTCAAACATTCAGTGCGCTCTCGTCATGCACTCTAATTAATGCACACTGCAGTAATATCTAACTGGTCCGAATGTTTGAGCACAATCACATCTTCAACGTCTCTGAGAATCCTAAGCACACCTGCAGTGATGGCGCGACGGCAGCGTCAGTTCGTAGCCTGTAGAATAAAGTAACTCTCAAAAAGAGAGCGTGCCCACGGCTCGTCCACGCACGTCGTCACGCTTCATTAATACCGCCATCATGGGATTTCATGACGGTGGAAAAGGGTTCCCGATGTTTGGATATAGGGTGTTAGGGTTTGGGGTCAGTGAATACTTGTTAGCATTTCACTCTGTACATGATGTATAAACGCTGTATTTCATGGATGGACATACATGGTTCAGTGTGGTTTAGTTCTTACAATAAATGCGTGTGTGTGTGTGTGTGTGTGTGTGTGTGTGTGTGTGTGTGTGTGTGTGTGTGTGTGTGTGTGTGTGTGTGTGTGTGTGTGTGTGTGTGTTACGGGTGTGTGTCTATGTTCCCCTCCCTACCTTCTTCCCCCCCCCCCCCTTCCTCTCTATCTATCTCTTTCTCTCCCTCCCCGCCTCCCCCCCCCCTATCCACCCTCTCTCTTTTTTCCTCCCTCCCCCTCCCTCTTGTGTTTTTTGACTACACGACCTGTTTTCGGCCCATAGATTCCGCGTTCCCGCATGCACGATTTCTGGTGTGCGGTTAGGATAAGCTTCGGATAAGGATGCGCGATAAGGATAAGCTGCATTCACTCTTAATACTAAATGCATGATCTGTAACACTTTGACTGGAGATGTGTGTGCCGGTTTTTCCAAGGATTCCTAGCGGTGGCAAAGGACAAGTGAAGGTCGGTGGGGCAGAAGAACTTCCAAGGCGATGCAATGGGTTCAGTGCATATCGGCAGATTACAGATGTTTTCTATGACATAGTTCAGAGTATGTCACATTAACACTAAAGACAACAGCATCCTTCTTCTAATATAAACGCGGCACAGCACACAGAATGACATACATCAATAACAGGTGAGTCTATGTCTAATCACAAACATGCTAAGAACTCCAAATAGACATCAATATCCCCAAGGCCTAATATATAGCAAAACTGTCATTGGCTGTCCATGCATGGAGGACATGGAACCCCACCCCGGCCCTTATCGAACACCGCCAGAGAACCCCCTTGGAACACCCCCTCCCCCCTTTCTCCATGGAACACCCCATCAGGGTACCCCCTTGGAACACCCCATCAGGGTACCCCCATGGAACACCCCATCAGGGTACCCCCATGGAACACCGGCGGTACCCCCCTTCACATAACACATGTCCATCCACGGATAGAGGGCTAATGTGCGGTCTCCATGGAAGATTGTGGCTGATAAGATGATATAAACGTCCGTCCTGCAGCTGCTAATTTTAAGTGGAAGCAGCAGTCATGCGCTCGTACTCCCTGGGCAATTTTGGGTCAGTACGTAGGGGGCTCTTCTTGCAGAGCTCAATGAGTAGCACCCCCTGCAGGGTGCGGACTCGGCTAAGAGCAACGTAAGCTTGATCATGGGCAAATATGGTGCTTCCCAAATCAATGACTCCACGGTCCATGCCAAGACCCTGCACACGAACGAGACGCCGGCTGACATTCAAGAAGGTTGTTGCCCCGACCATTGAGATCTCCAGTTAGAAACCAACGAAGCTGTGGGGGTGCATCGCCTGTAGTGGCAGCATCAAAGGTGCTCCGAATATGGGCCTGCGCACGATTGGTGGTCAAATGCATGAAAGACTTGAGGTCACATACTCAGACGTACGCATGTGTGGGGTACCCCACCCACCCACCCACACACACACACACACACACACACACACACACACACACACACACACACACACGCGCGCGCGCGCGCGCGCGCGCGCGCGCGCGCGCGCGCGCGCACACACACAAACAAAGGGGGGAGGAGAGATAAAGGGGAGCGCACACGTACCCGCTGAGACAGAAACCCAACTGTGCATGCCTGCTCATGTCTAAGGGGGGGTGGGGAGAGGCAGACATAACCAGAGAGGGAACACACATAGGGAGGTGGGGGAGAGAGTGAGGGATAGAGCTTTGAGGTGTGCTACCTGCACACCATTGAAGATATGTCCCTGCCTATCGTTCATTTGGTAGCATTTGGCATGATATTCGGTGTCCTTCATTCGGGGCATCCTCGAAATACTGGGTTAGGTTGCGTTGCAGGTTGTCAGCTGCACGGATAGCATCATATTCTGGATCTGGTTCAGCCTCCTGACTATCTGCACCCTCATTATCATGTGCTCCTTCGCCTTCTAAAGCTAGGTACTGCCGGACAGGGGTCTCCAGATCTATTGTGGTGAAGTGATCATTAGTGCAGATGCGTCCCGCACATTCGCGTACTGATGAAATGCAGCCATAGCGGTACCAGCACCAACCTGCGACGGCACACTATGGTTGTAGCTCCCAGCCATAGTGTGCTGCAGGATGAATGCAAGAAGCATGGAGGTCAGCATCTGAGTGCACTCACCAGTTGGCTTTCGTCCCGATATGGAACGTACTGGAGCAGCAAGCTGTAATAGTAATCTTGCCCATGGCTATCGGCAGTCATCCTTGGATATATATTAACAACAGCTGGTTTGGAACGTGGACGTACATAGCGCACTTGTCCAGTCGAGAGATGAATCTTCTGATCCTCCTCTCCAGACGTAGTAACTTCGTAGTCACTGCATGCATGCAGAGTGTGTAAACACCAGTATACATCATCATACTATATCAAGATTCCAAAAGACGCAGGAAATCTGTGGGGCATACCGAACAAAGTGCAGGAGACAGACGTTTTCCAGATGCTGAGGGCGGAAACGATAAAACTCATGCTTTGTGGTACTGAAAGGGCAAGGTGAGTCGGGGTCATTCTCATGTGCCTCAGCCAATCCCCAACGATCCACGAGGCGGGGGCGCCTGTCTGGTTGTGCAACACAAAGAGTTTCCACGACGCGGGACTATCCTCTGAGTGCCATGCCACAGAGGTATATGCCAGGTCTTGCAAGCTGTTTGACATCGGTGCCGGAAGCAGGTCATTCCCACTTTGGTGAGACCAGCAGCTTTTTAGCAACTGGGTGGCAAGGCATCCAGCGTCTTCTGCATATTGCTCTCTAACCCCGCTGTTTCGAATTTAGTCATATACCCTCCAACATAGACGTTGCAGGCATATGAGCTGCCAATGGGCTGGATGTCCATGTTGGCGCCCCACACTCGCAGAATGTCTGGATTGTAAGGAACGACATTGTGCTCTCCCGCGTCGCACAGTGAGGATGAAGTCGCACCGGCGGAGATTAAGGTTATTGTCTGCAGGGGATGTGAGCCGGGTTTCAGTGCAAAGGGGACGTGGATACTTAAATCGGCAGCCACGCTGGTCATTCTTGTGACATGTCTCTGTGTGCTGGTGAAGTTGGACCTGCGCACGTGTAGGTGCATTACTGGAAGGTGGTATGCTCATTTCACGCCAAATAGTGGGATGGATAGCAGCACATGAATGCTGTACCAATATAAATTCTTCCCTAGTGAAGATGTCATGTAGGAGACCTGTACGTAACGTATGTAGCGTACCTTAATAACAAGATTTCTGAGGGACTGCTGCTCTTCATCATCACTTTCTGGGGGAACGCAATCTACAAATGCAGGGAAGGCAGCCCGGCCGGCAGCAGTGTCTAGACCTGGGGCACCCCTGGTACAGATTAGCCCCTGGTGAACAACTGAGAGGCACAACAATTGGGGAGGGCATTGACACGCATCAGAAGGTTGAAACCGGGTAACAAGAGGTTACCTAATCCATACAACCATGTGACTATGCGGACTTCCGTGGCGTTGGAATTCAACCCTCCAAAAGTAATCATCAATCTCGCCACCTAGCACGTGAGCAGCATTGTCCTTCAGCCATTCCCAGAATTTTTCCCACCTGCAACGCAGACACACAGTATATTCATGGGGAGTGTGTTCGACATACAAAACAAATACTAGTCAAAAGGGCAAGCTAATCTTTTGTGGAAATGACGTGCAGCCAGAATCTGAGGGAAAGTGCTTTCCGAGAGGTACCTGTGTCTGGGAGGAAGATGTGAGTGTGCGAAACAACCGGCTCAGTCAAGCCAATTGTGAGTCGAAAAGAGAGAGCGCAGCGAGAAAACTCAATACTTGCTGAGTTTCCTCACACATGCAGTGCGGCGAGTGTCAGTGGAAGAGTAGTGGGATCTGTAGGGTCAGAGAGAAAGCCACATAAGGAGACAACTGCCGAAGCGAATCACACAAGGGTAAGGTTTGGTAAAATCAGTGTGCCTTTCAGTCTTAAAGAAGCTCAGAATTCTCCACAGTGGGAATATTCCAGGAATATTAATACTGGAAGGCAGCAATGCAAGAAGAGCAGAATTCATTGGATGTTCATGAGGTAATGGAATATGTTCCCAGGCCCTATGGTCACAAAGTCATTCCAGTTCATTGGATATTTTCAGTGAAAATGGATGCCCATGGGAATGTGATTAGATTTAAGGCAAGGCTGGTAGCTCAGGGATGCAGACAAATTCCAGGTGTTGATGTCATGGAAGTGTTTGCTCCAACCAGTAACTATGGATCTACGAGAGCTTTGCTCTCAGTGGCTTCCAAGGAGGGTCTCGAAATCCATCAGGTGGATGTAAAGACTGCATTCCTGAATGGTGAATTAGAAGAAGAGGTGTATGTTTGTTATATTGGATGAGTTATTTATGCCTTTCCCTCAGTGGAGTAATAGTAGCTATTCCGTCAGTGACAATAATAAATGACTAATATGGGCGAAACTACAAAGACTTAGCGGTTAGGAACAATTTGAATGAAGATAAAGATAACGCAAGTTACAGACACGTTTAGTGCAGGAAGGTAGTGGTGCTAGCACGGAGAGGCAAGGCACTTGTTTGGGACTTCACAAGCACTCCGGGTGTTTCCTTAAAGTTGCCCAATCAGTCCTTGATTGTTCATGTTCTAGACTCTACTCTTCGTCACACAGTAGAGCGAACTTTGACTCACACCCTCCGTGCCGCCACTGCACAGGTAACGTGATGGTGAATAGATTGGGAGATTTGAGGCTTTGTTGACCTTAATATTTCGTGTTATGTGTATGTGCTTGGCTATCTTATCATCGGACAATGAGATTGATCCTTTCTGAGTACGTACCAGTTAGGATAGTTTGAATTCCGTTGTTAAGAGAGAGCAAGTGAGCAATTGTAATACACTTGTTTGGGACTTCACAAGCACTCCGGGTGTTTCCTTAAAGTTGCCCAATCAGTCCTTGATTGTTCATGTTCTAGACTCTACTCTTCGTCACACAGTAGAGCGAACTTTGACTCACACCCTCCGTGCCGCCACTGCACAGGAATACGCCAAGCCCATAACCTAACAATGTTACTCAAGCACCCGGGTTTGAGAATGGAGATCGCAACACCGTGTGTCGTCTGAAGAAGGATCTGTATGGCCTAAAACATGCACCTAGAGCGTGGCACAAAACCCTCAATGAAAAGCTGCAAGTCATGGGGTATGAGGTGTGCAAGAGTGATGCTGGTGTTTATGTGGAGTGCACAGCTGATGGTGGCAAGTCCTTTGTGTTGATATATGTGGATGACTTGTTAATAGTCTCCAAAGGTATGAGTGAAGTTGAGAGAGTGAAGGGGTTGCTAAAGAATTCACAATTCATGATCTGGGAGAGGTGAAGGATTTCTTGGGCTGCCAAGTGATGAGAGATAGGGACAAAGGGCTCATTTCGTTGAGCTGTATCCCCAAGATTGATGATCAGATACCATATGCAGATTTCTGATCACTGACCTCAATTTGGTACGGCTCTGTGAGTGAACCAGTGAGTAGAGTTTGGGCTACCCAATCGTGGGGATACTGACTACAGTCAGAGTGTATACACCATTCAATCCCAGCAGACAACAAGATCGCATGAGCAAACCGGGACCAAGCTACCCAATCGTGATCGTGTCATGAACTAAAGTTACATTTGATCTTGTTTTTGCAAACAAGAAGTAGATCGTACGGCACTTGTACTGCATCTATTTGCAAGTACAACTATGGTACCATATAATGTCTGCTTTGTAGTACTCTGAGTCCTGACTTGTGATATGTCACTTCACTTAAGACAAATAAGCCAATCATACCACTAGACCATGTCGGACTCCTGAGCTGAATTGTTCAATTCTTGCTTAACCGCAATCAATAAGTAGTAGGCAGGTTCTGGCTAAACATGTCTTGACCACCAGCTCCAAAACAAATAGCAAATGCTACTGGGATATCTAATCCCAATTGAATTGTCAGTAATGCGTGAAGGTTAAAAACCAGCAGATTTTGATGCATAGCAATAACTGGTGCTGCTGCCTGGTTCTGGCAGCACAACTTGCTCCATTTACTTCTCAAAAGTGCAGTCTCTCTTCCCTCACAGCAAGGCATATGTGCTCTGCACAAAACAAAGGACTTCTGAATCACACACAAGTCTCTCAAACAGCTGTGGTAGCTGTATCATCAACTTCACTCAAATACGGCTGCTTCAGGCTCCCAGACAACATCTTCCATGGCATCTGCCGCTTTTCTGGCCTTGGCTGTCTTGCGAGCCGCACGAGTTCTTCCTCTGCTCTTCCTTTTCTTTTTCTTGGTGGTAGCATCTTCCATCTGCCCTTCTCCCTCACTATCTATTTGGGCGTCAAGCAGATCTTGCCCCTGGACCATCCCCTTTTCTTCACAAGTAGTTCTTCTCATAGCAGTATTCTCACAACATTCAGCTCTCGCTGCCGCCAGCATAAATCCATAATTATAAGTGTTAGAGTCAAAGTTATAGTTAAATCCCAGTATTATCAACACGAAGGAAACTTTTGTGGCAGGCGAGCTTATCTATGCCCGCGAGACTGCTGCCCCACGTGATTGCCGTACCATGCAGTCACGTGGATTACCAATACATTACATGTCATAACTAAGGCTATGACATATATGTCATGAACTAAAGGGGTGGCCCACCTCCAGGTCACCTATGCCAGATGTCTCAAGTGAGACATTGACATTCTGATAGATGTGGTCAAATGTCTTCATAAGTATCCTCATATATTTCTGCACATCCTTCACATGCGTCCTGGCCGTTTGGTAGCGGCCTGGCTGTTGCAGGAAGTCTTGCACAATCACCCTATTGCTGTGGCCATTTAACTGAGCCAGCAAAGTAGCAACATACTGAGCTTTCTCTGCTATCTGACACTGTCTTAAGGTGATGTCAAGAGTTCTTTTCTCTTCTGTGCTTCTACCGCAGCCGGGACGACTTCGGACGGCACATCCGTCGTCGGTTCGGTTACGTCCATACGTAACCGATGCAGCTAATCGCAATGATAAAACAAACAAAACAAATGAATGACCAGTCTCTCACTCTCTCCATCCCAGCCCCCATCCCAGATCACGACCCAGATCCTGTCGAATCTTCTGGAATATTGGCGCAAGTGCAAAAAAGGACGAAAGATGAAAGAATGGCGCAAGTGCCAAAAATATATTCAAGATAAAGACTTGGCGCAAGTGCCAATAATAATATCAAATACATCTGTGGCGCAAATGCCAAAAGAAAGACAAAAAGCCAAGGGGGAAGCCCCTTGAAGGAAAATAAGGTACAAATAAGGTACAGGTCTGTCTGCAAGCCAAGGGGGAAGCCCCAGAGTGCTGCAGCAACCTGAAAAGCATGGGGGAAGCCCCAAAAACGTTTTGTGTTAACATGACCTGTGGGTAATGCAAACCTGTAGCTGTCTATCATCC
This sequence comes from Botryococcus braunii, assembly GCA_002005505.1. Taxonomy (NCBI): domain Eukaryota; kingdom Viridiplantae; phylum Chlorophyta; class Trebouxiophyceae; genus Botryococcus; species Botryococcus braunii. The sequence goes on from MVGU01001748.1 coordinate 9,148, forward strand.
CAAGATCCAGCTGCATAAAACAAAATTGGAGTCCAGGTACCTGCACTGAGAGAGTACTACTACTGCCCCCACATGTCAGTGTTCCAGCTCCACCAAATGTCCCAACTCCACCTGGTCAAATATTTCATACTGCACGATGGCTGCTTGGTGATTGTTTTCAGGAAAATACTCAGGGGAAAATGTAAATTTGTAATCCCTGGAAGTATGCACTCTCCCCCCCCCACCCCCCCAATCACGAAGCGGTCCGTGGTATTTGACAAGGTGTGAGGTATGTCTTTTGAAATACTTCCTTTCCTTGAAACGTGTTTGGCCAGTTTCAAGGACTGCTATGGTTTTGGTATCATTCATGCTAACTATTTTGAAGGGTTTCACTACCCATTATCATAGTGGTTCAGGAGTCGTGCAAGCTTGGGCAAGTGTTTGGGCCAGTACGGAGGTTTCTCAAAGCAGTGAATGGTTGGGTCAAACAAGGCAGCCTTCATTGGCCAACATAAGTCTTTCTGCCTTTCCGCAACACGTGTAGAGTCAGGCAATGGCAGCTTCCAGCAGTCATCAGTGTAAAGTGGCACGTTACGGAACGCAGTGGCATGGGGAGGAGGCTCAACTCTAGGAAGGAACGTGACTTCCTGCATCTCCATGGGCACAGGCAACTGTGGCAGTTGTGGCTTACCTGAACTCTTCTGACTGTTCTCAAAGGCTGTACATTCTGCCGCAGTCATGGGGCGCTTACCCTTATCAACACTTTTACTTGCTGCTGCCGTATCGATAAACTCGTAAGCACTAGCCAAGAGCTCCATGCCCTCTTTAATCATGGCCTGCACCTGCTTGGTATGGTTGGGCTTTCTGCCCCTGGTGATCAAAGGCGGCAACCCTGCAGGTGTCTTACTGGCTGGACCGGTCTTGCTTGCTGCCCTAGACTTGCGGATGACTTTCCGCACTGGTGGACTTTTAGGTGCAGACTTGTTAGTACGTAAATGGCTCAAGCAGGAAAGATCTAACTTGGGAAACTGCTCCCCCACAGGTGTGGGAGCACAAGGCATGTAAAAGGTTATGGGCAGTGGCGTATCCTGTAAGCAAGCAGACAGGTCGTAAGTTCGTGCCTCTCCGGCTACAGTCCTTGACGACTGTGTGCTCTTTAGACACATGCAACTGCATGAACAAGACTGGCATCCTTATGTGCCCAGTATCTTTCCAAACCAGTTCCGTTACATGTTGATCTGTCAATGAGCATCTACACACGGATAAGCTCCTGACGGCTGAAAGCAAGTACCTTTCTATACTCAATCAAGACTCCGTCCCTTAGCTGTTTGGGAGACTTGATTGTCCACTAAGATGGTTCACTTACAAACAAGCAATCAAACATGAACACATTACCAATACACACCCTGCGTCACCGCACCTGTAAGCAAGCAGACAGGTCGTAAGTTCGTGCCTCTCCAGCTACAGTCCTTGACGACTGTCTGCTCTTTAGACACATGCAACTGCATGAACAAGACTGGCATCCTTATGTGCCCAGTATCTTTCCAAACCAGTTGCTCGACTATGCGGTGATCGCAGCTTTAATAGTCCTTTCACACTAACGCGTAATCTAAATCAGATTGTACCTTATGTTCGAAATAGACCTCATCCGAACGTGTCTTGAGGTACCTTATGTGGATAGTGGACCCGTATCCTAATAATGTACATTTGAAGATCACCTAAAGCACAAGGCATTCTATAATGTATGTTCACAACTCAACACTTCCCCTTGCCTGCATGCTTTATGTGTATCTTCTCAAACCTAGTGAATCACGATGACCAACAAACACGGGCTTAGCAAGTGGCTTGGTCATAATGTCAGCCACATTTCGAGCAGATTCTACATAGAGGATATCTACCTGCCCAAGTGCCATAGCTTCCCTAGCATAGTGGAAGCTTACTGCAACATGCTTTGTGAATTTGGAATCAAGGGGGTTCCGTAAATTGGAAATGCATCCTTGGTTGTCACAGAAAATTTTGACTCTCCAAGGTGCAGCTCCAATCTCTTCCAAGAAGCCCCTAAGCCAGTTGGCTTCCTTCACAATATGGCCGGCTGCCACAAACTCGGCTTGCACAGTTGAGGTAGCAACTGAGCTCTGCTTCTTGCTTCCCCAAACCACGGCACTACCATAGACTGATAGAACATAGCCAGTGGTGGAATACCTGTGGTCCAGGTCCCCATCATAGTCGGCATCAACATAGCCTTCTAGCTCAGGCCCCTTTCCACCCAGAGTAAGAGCTAATTCTCTCGTATCTCTCAAATACTTCAGCACTCGCATGGCCTCATTCCAGTGTGAGGTAGTGGGTGTCATTCTATACCTTGACAACACTCCAACAGCCTGAGAAATGTCAGGCCGGGTCGTATTGGCAATATATAGCAACGATCCAATCAACTCACAGTACCGATGACCACGTGGCAGTGGGGTACCTGCCCCATGTGACAAACCATCTGAGGACTCGGGTCTGCTGCTAGCCACGAAGTCCTTGGACATGGGGGTATCAACCACACGCCCATCATCAGCAACACCAAACTTTTCCACAAGAGCATCAATCTTGGGAGTGCAACTCATGGAAATAGTGCTCTGAACTCTATTGCGTAGGACCTGACACCCCAGGAAATCATTCACCTCTCCCAAATCATGGATGGTGAAGTCCTTCTTCAACAACTCTTTCCCCCACTCAATCTCTGCAACCAATCTGGCAACTATGAGAAGATCATCAACATAAACAAGAATAAAGGACAGGTTGGCATCAGGGGCCCTCCTGATGTATACACCCGCATCACTCTTGCACACACTATACCCCATCACGCTCAACTTGTCGGTCAAGGTCTTGTGCCAAGCCCGTGGGGCTTGTTTTAGACCGTATAGTGCCTTCCTGGGCTTGCACACAACCCTCGTGTTGCCATTCTCAAATCCTGGTGGTTGGGTCACATAGACCTCTTCCTCCAACTCTCCATTGAGAAAGGCCGTCTTGATATCCACTTGGTGGATCTCAAGATTCTGTGTGGCAGCCACTGCCAGCACAGCCCTCCTTGCTTCATAGCTGCTGGTGGGTGCAAATACCTCCCCGACATCTATCCCAGGGAGCTGTCTACACCCTTGGGCAACTAATCTCGCTTTAAAGCGAGTAACATTCCCATGTGCATCAATTTTAGTGGAGAATATCCAATGGACAGGAATAACTTTTTGTCCATGTGGTCTGTCCACATACTCTAGAACCTCATGGGTATCATGGGAATCCATCTCTTCCCTCATTGCTTGTTGCCAAAAATCCCACTGAGGGGAACTGCCAGAGCCCTCCCCAACTCTCTCTCTCTTGAACTGTCAGACTCATGCGCTCCACCATTACAATCTCTCACCTTTCTCAATGCAGGTGGAAGCAGCAGCTCTCTCTCTCTCTCCTGGACTCATACCTAGGTACACTACTCTGACTTTCCTGAGCTGCGCCTACTGTGTCAGGCTGCACCCCATAAGCATGACTGGTTCCCAGCTCAACTTGGCTACGTGCTTCCCCTGCTGCTGGCACTTCTAGCCCACTACTCTTCTCGCTAACATCTTCTCCAAGCATAGCCTCCCCTGTCTCAACCTGCCTCTGCAAATCAGGGAGACCTACCAAGGGTGGCTCACTCACAAGTACCTGGCCTGAGCCAGGGTCATGCATGGGGACCCCTACTGAGTCCCTCCTAGCCTGGCGCTGTTCATAACGCTGATCCCTTGTGAGGGTGGTTCCTGGGGGAAGTCTATGTTGAGACTTCCCCTGGAACCTGACCCCCTCCTGCATCTTCTGCAGTTTGTCCAGCTGCGAGAGCGCTTCAGCACCCCCCCGAGCTAAATTTTGAAGATGGCCCAGCACTGACCATGACTGCTGTGAGGTCTCTGTAGTGGCAGGGGAACCATCCTGGCTGCTGGGGGCTCCAGCCACAGGTCCGACTGAGCTCCTCAGCCTGCTGTGATCCTCTGGAGAGCTGGCAGGGGTAGCAGGAGATCCAGTGGGCTTGCACTCCACCACTGGGTCATCCTCTGCTTCCCAAAAATTCACGGGAATGGCTGTTGGTGAGCTGGGGACATTGGAATTGCCTCCCCTGCCCTGCGAGGACGCTCCTGAGAGCCATTGAGAGGATCCAGGTTGCACCTTAGACATACCCACTCTCTCACCTCCTCTCAAATGCTTAAGGAATGTAACATCCCTGCTCTCTTTCCATACACCATTGCCTACGTACACTCTATAGGCCTTGGACTGTGGGCAATACCCAGTGAACATGCCTGGAATGGTCTTTGGTCCAAATACAGACCGCTGACCTGGGGGAATGTGAACATGTGCCACACAGCCCCATGTGCGCAAGGAAGCAACATCAGGCTTTACCCCATAGAACATCTCAGTAGGGGTCAGAGGCCTGCCTGTGGTGGGGCCCACGTTGTACAGCAGGGTGGCAGACTCCAGTGCCTCCTTCCACAAGGAAGGGTCTGCTGCAGCGTGCACCAACAGGGTCCTTGTGCGCTCCTTCAGAGTCCGATTCATGCGCTCAGCAAGTCCATTTTGCTGAGGCGTGGATGGAGCTGAGGTCTCCATTTTAGTGCCCTGCTGAGCACAAAATTCTTTGAACTGCTGATTCAGAAATTCTGTCCCTCTATCAGATCTCACACACTTCACCACTTTCTCATGAAATGTCTGCCAGTACTTCAAGAGCTCGATGAGGGAATGGCTTCTTTCGACTTCACTGCCAATGAGGCTATCAGGTGGGATTTTTCATCCACCACAGTAACCCAAAAACGCTCTCCCGTGATTGCAGCTGGTGAAATGGGACCCACAGTGTCCACATGCACTCTATCTAACACACTCTCTGCAGGCCTAGAGGAAGCTGGAAAGGGGGGGGTGAGAATGTTTCCCTTGTATACATGACTCACACTGGGGAGAACACTCTGAGCATGGAGCAAGGGACACATTGATCCCAGTGACCAGGTCTTCGTTGTCCAACCTTGTCATACTCTTAACCCCAGGATGCCCCAACCTTGCATGCCACAGTAGTCGATCTGTACACACGTGCTCTTTCCTGGCATGATACGAGGCACCATGAGGACTGGACTGTGGCTGCGCATCATGCTGGCTCTTGACGGGACACACCCATTCTAAAAAAAACAGCCCTCGATCTCTGGCTATCTTACCAGACCAGCCTGCTGGGCCTTTCATAGTCGTGTACCCACCTGCACTGTCAGTGAGGAATGATGCTCCATCCTGAATGGCTCCTGTGACAGAAATCAGATTAGTGTGTGCAGTGGGCACACACTGCACATTATGCAGCCAAAACACCTCTTGTCTGGCATTGACCAGACACACAGACCCAATTGCAACTATCCCTCCTTTGGCGTCAGAAGTGGCCTAATGAAGAGGGAGGGGTTGGGCATGCTTGACTGGGTTGTGTAGTAAAGACAGATCATTTACAAGGTGCACCGATGCACCACTATCTATCAGCCACGAGGTACTGCAAGCCCCATGTGACGTAGGGGTAAGCACATTAAACGAAACGAACATAGGCTCACAAGCACCTGGAGGAGGTGGTGGTGGGAGATGCCAGCCTGGGAAGAAGGGGAAGATAGTGGACACAGATCCACGAGCATGTGAGGGTGACACGGGAGGGCCTCCTCTGGACTGGCCAGCATCCCACCAGCTGGCTTGTTGCTGAGGAGCTCCAGTGCCCCACCACGCAGTTGGGCCCGCACTTGCAGCTTGCATTGTGCCACGTAGAGCTTGCAGCCTCTTCAGTTCCTGGCACTCCCTCCAGAAATGTCCCGTCCCGTTGCAGAAGCGACACGCCAGTTCCTCCTTTGGCCTCCTGCCACGTCCAGACCCTCGCCCCCTGCCTCCAGCGTTGTGAGCAGAAGGGCCATAGGGGGCCTGACCATCAGCAGGTACTCCAGCTCCCACTCCTGGTGCTGCTCCAGCGCCCGGTGATTTCCCTGTCCTTCCCTCCAGTGCAGCGGTCTGCCATCCACTGAATGAAGTCAAAAGCGCTCCCCCGCTGTTTGACTTCGTCGTGCCACATGGACGGGACAGACTGCAAAATGAAATGTATTACTGCTGCGTTCTCTGCGGTCTTAGGCATAGCTGTCTCCAACGCTCCCATTGCTCCTTTTTGCATTGCGCAGGACTCCAGCTCTTCACGCCAGGCCCTGAAATTAGTGCGATCAGCCTTCAGCTGCGTAGACATCTTGGGATTGGAGAAGTTCATCGTGTATGCATACGAGCTGGCTGCAGTGCCTCCAGTGGTCTGTCCTGACTGTCCAGCTCCTGAGGAGGCCGTGCTGCCTCCTGCTGGTGTTGCCATAGTCTCTGTACTGCTGGGATTACTTTCAGAAACCTTGCTTTGGGAACGAGTTTGAGGTCTGGTCATACACTTCACTTGCTCTCACAGCGTTCAGCCTGACACAGCTGGTTTAAGTATACCCTTCCGGCGTACACCACAGCACTTTCAAGTATTCCACCCTTTCGAGGTCTAGCATGTACCCTTAATATGCAAGATATGCAAAATATTCTTCAGCAATTCTATTGCCTGACCACCCGGACCTACTGACGGTCTCACGACAACGACGACGGGTGATAATCTCAGGTCACTTCACGGAAATAAATTTTCCAACACTAGTAGATTTCGCAACTATAATTCGATGCGAATTCGATGTCGATTTCGCTGGACAGTCGCTTTCGATTCGAATTCGCTCTGAATTTGGTAAGAAGGGAGCCTGCTTTCGACACGCGTTTTCCGACTGGCCGAATTCGATGTATATTCGCATAGGCTCTCGCGATCGATGGCAGCCCGGGGTGAATCCATACCGAATTCGATGTTGTACCAGCGAGTCATGTAGGACAACATCGAATTCAGTACGAATTCGTCCTGGGCTGCCCGTGTGACTTAATCACCAAGAGGATTGTGCGTTACTTTCTGGCTTAGGTATAAGTAACATACTATGACACGGATGTGTTCAAGCCGCCCTCTGCAATAAGCGTTGCTTTGCACGCGAGCGCAAGTTGAAAGCCTATTATGATGTAGATTGATAATCATCATGAGTCGAGCAAGGAACCAAACCGCTTCTTATTCGTCTGCGGGTCCCTGGGTCTGGGACAGTAGGCTAGACCCGAAGGCAAACAAGTTCAGGTTTACAGATTTTGTTGGAAATTTGACATCAAGGAGGCAGCATGTGTGCCGGTGCCGCATATGTTCCCTCGTGATGTAATAGATTTTAGGGTTCTTGATCCCCGTAATTGAGTCAGCCATGCCACGGCTTTTAGACACAAGAAGAAGGCTTCGTCAGCTCGTGCTGGCAGTGCCTATTATAATGAAAAAGAAATTATACATTCCTTGATCGATAAGCTTGAGCACGCTGGCACCTTTGCAGGTGACAACCCGCACCTTATCAAACCAATTCAGCTGCCCATCAACGCAAACACACATAAATTTTAGTGTGCTGCAATGTTTTCTGGCCAGGTATACAGAAAATTGGCAGTAAGTGCAGCTAGGTTTGTCTAGTAATGAGGTGCAGTAATGAGTCCTGCAGTGGGGTGGTCGCCTCTGAAACCCCGAGTCCTTTTGCGAGTACATGCAGCCCTTCACTACAAACAAGTCCTCCCTGTGTTCACTGCGCACGCACGTCCCCACCAGCACGCACTCTTGCATTTGGACGGCTGCGGGTGTGCACTAACAATGAGCAGCTGAGCATGAAATGAGAGAGGAGGGGGGGGGGGAGAGAGAGAGAGAGGAGAGAGAGAGAGAGAGAGAGAGAGAGAGAGAGAAGAGAGAGAGAGAGAGAGAGAGAGAGAGAGAGAGAGAGAGAGAGAGAGAGAGAGAGAGAGAGAGAGAGAGAGAGAGAGAGAGAGAGAGAGAGAGAGAGAGAGAGAGAGAGAGAGAGAGAGAGAGAGAGAGAGAGAGAGAGAGAGAGAGAGAGAGAGAGAGAGAGAGAGAGAGAGAGAGAGAGAGAGAGAGAGAGAGAGAGAGAGAGAGAGAGAGAGAGAGAGAGAGAGAGAGAGAGAGAGAGAGAGAGAAGGGGGGGGGGGGGGAGGGGATTTACAACTTTCAGTAGAGCTGTACACCAACATACTCGATGGTACTGTTCGCTGACACGGTCCGGATCTCCGCGGAACCTTCCGAAACATTAAGCCGTTTGATTGCTTCGCAGTAAACTTAGGGTGGCTCTGCTCTCATAGCACTCCTCGTGTTCTGCTGTTCCATCTGAGGTGCTTTTATGTTTGATGGCAGTCACAATGCTCCGGACTCCCGGGACTTTGCAAGTAAAGTCCGATGTCGCAGCTGGCGCCCATGCTTTTTTGAGGCAGGTTCGCATTGCTTCATGCTGCCGTGGTTTAAATTTCGTTTCTTATGCATTCTTATACTTTCGTATTGGTGGTACGTCGGAATCTGCTCGTCCTTCTACCGCAGATCGTCCCACTGTCACCCGGCTATTGCGCTTGCACTAAGTCAGGCTTGCTCAGGAGTATTGCTGCTTTTAACAGAGGAATTCATATTCCTAGGAGAAATGACTGTGTATCATATGCTGTTAAACCGTGGTGTACTTGTTACAGTCACTGTTCTGGTGTTCCTTGCAGTTGGTGCCCCAGAATCTCATGAACAATATAGTTTCATATGGTGCGTTGATGTAGGACTGTGAATGCAGATATTTGGGGATACCTGCTGCGTGTCAGTGTACACCTCGACATCTTCGTCTGCCAGACACACAAGCTGCAATATGCAGTCAAGCGTTCAGGCCAAGGACTACCCAATTACTACCATTGGACTAGACACATGTAAAATAATTTATACTCTTTGCTGCACCATTCAAGGAGGGGAGCTGGTAAGAGGCACCCTGGCTCGGAATCCCAATTCACACAGTTGCCCTGTCTTCCCCCCTCCGCCTCTGGTGTGTCTTACAGTGAGAAGGGGGGTATGTGTTGGGGGTTCCCACCGGTGATACATGTTCTTATAGAAATTAAGCAAGGCTGCGTAAAGGTGGTTCAAGTAGTGCATCTGCTGCAGTTAATGCTGCACCTCCTGGTATTCTCTCCGCAGCAATACACACTGCTGTGGGCAAATGAAGCACGTATGCGTTAAAAGCACTACTGGCTCCATGGATGGATCTCCTCAAAGACTTGTCAACACTCCTCAGGGAGAAGGTCTGGTCAGTAGTGCATTGCAGGGTGAGAGGCCTCTCCTAGCCCTCAATGTCTCTGACCCCCCACCCCGCCCCGGCCACAACCCACACACAACCCCTCTTGTGTGACAAGCATTTTTTAGTAAATTTTTAATGCGCTCTTGCATATAATGGGCGATGTGGGACAATCACGAGATGTGTTGGATGCAGGGGCTTGTCCACTGTTTGCTGCAGCCAACGTAACCACAGGAACTGCATCTCATCAGGGAAAATGATGCGCAAGGAGTTGCATCTTCCTCAACCTCTCAAGATGCAGCTTGTAGCAGTTTCAGAATTCGTGTTTCAAATTTCTATACATCTTGTTCAAGTCTTCGCGCATGCAGGTAAGTCTTCGTCGTTTGTCAGCACATATACTACTGTCTTTGGCTCATGCATTGCCAAGCCGTTGCTCCCAAAAACATTCGGGAAGATCATCTTATGTTGTAGTTGGATGGGTTGAGTCTGGTTCCTGGCTGCTACCAGCTCTTGACGTTCATACAGAGCTCATGTATAGCAGCTTGTCTTTTCAGGTCCCCCCCCCCACCTCCCTGGGGGGTCTGCCCTGTATGTTGCTGTTATGCTTACTGGCGCCATGGTGATGGTGCATCTCATTGGATCACTGAGGGTCACACAATGGTCGCGGGCAGCCGCATCGCTCGGGGGACACAGCGGCCCGGGGGGGGGGGGGGGGGCAGACAGGGGGAGGTGGCAGGTAGCAAGAGGGGCTTGTCAATTTTCTTAGCATGGCAAGCATAGTGCAACCGGTATCAAGATATAAGAACTGGTGCTGATAAGCAGTCTCAATGTACCTAACAGGAAGGCCTACAAGGCCAAACCTGTCCCCCGATCCCTTCTGACCGGCTGGCAAAAAGACTGCTTCTACTGCTTTTTCATCATCCAGAATCTGTTGAAACTGTGACTGAGCTTGCAAAGTGCCAAAGGTATGAATGCTTGTGTGTCCAACTCCGCCCATAGGATCTCATATATAATGTCATTGCGGGTTCTGAATTAATGTGCGTTCAGACGTCATGATACCAAAGTTTGTGTCATTGGGATTTTTCTCTGTTAATTAACAATTAAGCTTAACCCTCTGTTAATTAACAATCAAACTTAACCCTCTGTCAATTAACGTTATATGGGGGGGGGGGGGGGGTTGTGGATGCGTGGATGTGTGCGAATCTACTGCTTGACAATACTACAGAGAATGTTGTTGACACAGAGCCAATGGAGTAAGCACTCTGCTAATTCCGCTCATGCCTGCAGTACTGCAGTAAAGCACTCGCATCACGTCGAGAGCAGCAGAGCAGATATAGCCTTGGCATGGATATGTTTGCTGTCCCACTGTTTGCCAAGGCCACTTCTTTGATTAAATGAAAAGGCCTTGGCGCAAGGGGGGGGGGGGTTCCTTGGCGGAACAGTAACTTGAGCCAACTAAGGCATATCGATGTGCCTCCAGATATCTGCCTTGCCAAATAGAATGGTTGCTAGTCAGACAAGTGTAAGATTCCCATGTCAGTGCTTTACATATGCAAGAACTTGTGCTTTGAATACTGCACAATTGTCTGGACCTTCCTTGTGGTGGAGCATCCACAAGCCCCATTGCATTGGTCACAATTTTTGGGGCTACTATCAACTTTACACTAGAAGAGTAATAAGTAACCAATAATTATTAATGGTGTCTCTGCCTCTGCAGGACGACAGTGGGAGCGCTTTCCAAGGCAGACAGGCTGTCAACCAGGGTTGTGGAGAAGGGCAGAGCGCCACTCAAGGACACTAGGTCCAATACGACTTATCTATGCGGCTGCGTCATACACTACCGTGGGCTATGCGCCTGCATTTCGAATCACATTCTGGCCTGATGTGCCTTCTTTGAGAGTTGGGGCATCTTTGGGCGAATTGAAGCTCGCTCAGTGGTGATCAGGCTTCCTGGAGGCTCGGCTGTGGTGATGCTGAGTCCTAACTGAATGCTTTTAACAAAGGGTTAGAGGGTGGGCAGAGGGTGGGAAAGAGATCGTGATGGGAAATGTGTATAATGCATCTTAGGCACTGAACTTATCTACAGGATTGTGTGTGGGCGTGCCTGTGTGTGTGTGTGTGTGTGTGTGTGTGTGTCTGTGTCTGTGTGTGTGTGTGTGTGTGTGCGCGTGCGCGTGCGTGTGTGTGTGCGCGCGCGCGCGCGCGCGGGCGGCCGCGCGCGCTCTTTATGATTTGATTTCATTAGATCTGATCATGGCACAAGGTGTTACTTCAATGTCTTGAAGGTCCATGAACAACCATGCTGGCAACTTTTAACATGTTATTTTGTGGCAACTGGCCAGTTGGTATTGGTACTGAGGTGCTTGCGCCCATGCATGGCGCCCCTTGGAATCACTCAGTGGGATGCTTGCAAGGGTATACTTGTAGGATAGTATAGGTATATCAAGCTAGGATACGTGTCGTACATCCTTGAACCAGATGAGAGCGCAGTCTTGTATCTTGAGAAGTTAGATGCCACACACTTGTGCTTGCAAGCGTGTAAGTCCCAGTCTTGCGTGTTAGGATATACACAGGCACATATGGGGTTTATAAGTACTGGAATCTAATGGTCCATGTAAAACAAGAGTTCTATCTGAACAACCTGAGCTCGCTCGAGCTACGGATGTCATTCCAGACCCATTACTATCCGACCTGTACATTGCACTGCTATGTAACCGAATCGAATACATATCGAATTCAGCCTGTACGCCCCATCAAATCCTCAATCGAATCCGTATCGAATACATATCGAATTCAGCCTCTATGCCCCATCAAATCCTCAATCGAATCCGTATCGAATTCAGCCTGAATTCGCATTGCCAAGAATACATGAGCGATGCGAATTCGAATCGAATTCAGTCTGAATTCGCAATATCAAGAATCAAGAAGCGATGCCGAATTCGGCCCGAATCTGGTTTAGAAAACGCGTGGAAAAGGTGTTACAGTCAATTCGGATCGAATTCGAAGCGAATACGGCATCCCGACGCCAGGATGAATTCCGCATCGAATTCGCATCGAATTATAGTTGCGAAATCTACTCGTGCAAGATATTGAAGACTCTGTCGGTAGGCCTTCTGAGTGAATATCCAGTTGTTCCTTTTTTACTTCTTCTTGCCGTCAGGCGAGTCCGTGGAAAACCCAGTACAGATGCATCCGAGGATGCCATGCACTACTGTCCGCCCTTGGCTCAGCTGGAAGGGCGTGGGCCCATAACCTGTAAAAGGTTATGGGCAGTGGCGTATCCTGTACGCAAGCAGACAGGTCGTAAGTTCGTGCCTCTCCAGCTACAGTCCTTGACGACTGTCTGCTCTTTAGACACATGCAACTGCATGAACAAGACTGGCATCCTTATGTGCCCAGTATCTTTCCAAACCAGTTCCGTTACATGTTGATCTGTCAATGAGCATCTACACACGGATAAGCTCCTGACGGCTGAAAGCAAGTACCTTCCTATACTCAATCAAGACTCCGTCCCTTAGCTGTTTGGGAGACTTGATGTCCACTAAGATGGTTCACTTACAAACAAGCAATCTGTTGAGTTGTGAACATACATTATAGAATGCCTTGTGCTTTAGGTGATCTTCAAATGTACATTATTAGGATACGGGTCCACTATCCACATAAGGTACCTCAAGACACGTTCGGATGAGGTCTATTTCGAACATAAGGTACAATCTGATTTAGATTACGCGTTAGCGTGAAAGGACTATTAAAGCTGCGATCACCGCATAGTCGAGCAACTGGTTTTGGAAAGATACTGGGCACATAAGGATGCCAGTCTTGTTCATACAGTTGCATGTGTCTAAAAGAGCAGACAGTCGTCAAGGACTGTAGCTGGAGAGGCACGAACTTACGACCTGTCTGCTTGCTTACAGGTGCGGTGACGCAGGATGTGTATTGGTAATGTGTTCATGTTTGATTGCTTGTTTGTAAGTGAACCATCTTAGTGGACAATCAAGTCTCCCAAACAGCTAAGGGACGGAGTCTTGATTGAGTATAGGAAGGTGCTTGCTTTCAGCCGTCAGGAGCTTATCCGTGTGTAGATGCTCATTGACAGATCAACGTGTAACGAAACTGGTTTGGAAAGATACTGGGCACATAAGGATGCCAGTCTTGTTCATACAGTTGCATGTGTTTAAAAGAGCAGACAGTCGTCAAGGACTGTAGCTGGAGAGGCACGAACTTACGACCTGTCTGCTTGCTTACAGGATACGCCACTGCCCATAACCTTTTACAGGTTATGGGCCCACGCCCTTCCAGCTGAGCCAAGGGCAGACAGGAGTGCATGGCATCATCGGATGCATCTGTACTGGGTTTTTCCACGGACTCGCCTGACGGCAAGAAGAAGTAAAAAAGGAACAACTGGATATTCACTCAGAAGGCCTACGGACAGAGTCTTCAATATCTTGGGAAGTTTTTTTTTCGTGAAGTGACCTGAGATTATCACCCGTCGTCGTTGTCGTGAGACCGTCAGTAGGTCCGGGTGGTCAAGCAATTGAATTGCTGAAGAATATTTTGCATATCTTGCATATTAAGGGTACATTCTAGACCTCGAAAGGGTGGAATACTTGAAAGTGCTGTGGTGCACGCCGGAAGGGTATACTTAAACCAGCTGTGTCAGGCTGAACGCTGTGAGAGCAAGTGAAGTGTATGACCAGACCTCAAACTCGTTCCAAATCAAGGTTTCTGAAAGTAATCCCAGCAGTACAGAGACTATGGCAACACCAGCAGGAGGCAGCACGGCCTCCTCAGGAGCTGGACAGTCAGGACAGACCACTGGAGGCACTGCAGCAAGCTCGTATGCATACACGATGAACTCCTCCAATCCCAAGATGTCTACACAGCTGAAGGCTGATCGCACTAATTTCAGTGCCGGGCGTGAAGAGCTGGAGTCTTGCGCAATGCAAAAAGGAGCAATGGGAGCGTTGGAGACAGCTATGCCTAAGACCGCAGAGAACGCAGCAGTAAAACATTTCATTTTGCATTCTGTCCCGTCCATGTGGCACGATGAAGTCAAACAGCGGGGGAGCGCTTTTGACTTCATTCAGTGGATGGCAGACCGCTGCACTGGAGGGAAGGACAGGGAAATCAACGAGAAGTGGATTAAGGGGCTCAAACAAGGCATGGTAAAGGGAGAGACAGTGCAAGAATGGTGCCACCGAGTCATCAGTATTGCCGCCTCCCTGGAGGCCAATAACCATCAGCTGAGCGACCGCCAGATCTGCAGGTATATGTTTAAGGGACTACCTGCAGTCTTGCAGAACGACGCTTGGGCAATTACCTCCGCCAAGTCAGACCCCTACAACATGCTGGAGACGATCCTCACTGCCATTGAGAACTTGGAGTACCAAGATATCCCGCTGGCAGAGTCAGTGCAAGTCACAGCATCAGCTGCAGCAGTTATGGCAGCAGCAGCAGCAGCCGTGCCAGCTCAGGGTGGAATCCCTGGGCCTCCCCAAGGCGCTGGAGCTGCACCGGGCGCTGGAGCAGCACCAGGAGTGGGAGCTGGAGCACCTGCTGATGGTCAGGCCCCCTATGGCCCTTCTGCTCACAACGCTGGAGGCAGGGGGCGAGGGTCTGGACGTGGCAGGAGGCCAAAGGAGGAACTGGCGTGTCGCTTCTGCAACGGGACGGGACATTTCTGGAGGGATTGCCTGGAACTGAAGAGGCTGCAAGCTCTACGTGGCACAATGCAAGCTGCAAGTGCGGGCCCAACTGCGTGGTGGGGCACTGGAGCTCCTCAGCAACAAGCCAGCTGGTGGGATGCTGGCCAGTCCAGAGGAGGCCCTCCCGTGTCAACCTCACATCCTCCTGGATCTGTGTCCACTATCTTCCCCTTCTTCCCAGGCTGGCATCTCCCACCACCACCTCCTCCAGGTGCTGGTGAGCCTATGTTCGTTTCGTTGAATGTGCTTACCCCTACATCTCATGAGGCTTGCAGTACCTCGTGGCTGATAGATAGTGGTGCATCGGTGCACCTTGTAAATGATCTGTCTTTACTACACAACCCAGTCATGCATGCTCAACCCCTCCCTCTTCATTTGGCCACTTCTGATGCCAAAGGAGGGATAGTTGCAACTGGGTCTGTGTGTCTGGTCAATGCCAGACAAGAGGTGTTTTGGCTGCATAATGTGCAGTGTGTGCCCACTGCACACACTAATCTGATTTCAATCACAGGAGCCATTCAGGATGGAGCATCATTCCTCACTGATAGTGCAGGTGGGTACACGACCATGAAAGGCCCAGCAGGCTGGTCTGGTAAGATAGCCAGAGAGCGAGGGCTGTTTTTTTTAGAATGGGTGTGTCCCGTCAAGAGCCAGCATGATGCGCAGCCACAGTCCAGTCCTCATGTGGCCTCGTATCATGCCAGGAAAGGGCACGTGTGTACAGATCGACTACTGTGGCATGCAAGGTTGGGGCATCCTGGGGTTAAGAGTATGACAAGGTTGGACAACGAAGACCTGGTCACTGGGATCAATGTGTCCCTTGCTCCATGCTCAGAGTGTTCTCCCCAGTGTGAGTCATGTATACAAGGGAAATATTCTCGCCCCCCCGTTCCAGCTTCCTCTAGGCCTGCAGAGAGTGTGTTAGATAGAGTGCATGTGGACACTGTGGGTCCCATTTCACCAGCTGCAATCACGGGATAGCGTTTTTGGGTTACTGTTGTTGATGAAAAATCCCATCTGATAGCCTCATTGGCAGTGAAGTCGAAAGAAGCCATTCCCAAGGCCCTCATTGAGCTCTTGAAGTACTGGTAGACATTTCATGAGAAAGTGGTGAAGTGTGTGAGATCTGATAGAGGGACAGAATTTCTGAATCAGCAGTTCAAAGAATTTTGTGCTCAGCAGGGCACTAAAATGGAGACCTCAGCTCCATCCACGCCTCAGCAAAATGGACTTGCTGAGCGCATGAATCGGACTCTGAAGGAGCGCACAAGGACCCTGTTGGTGCACGCTGCAGCAGACCCTTCCTTGTGGAAGGAGGCACTGGAGTCTGCCACCCTGCTGTACAACGTGGGCCCCACCACAGGCAGGCCTCTGACCCCTACTGAGATGTTCTATGGGGTAAAGCCTGATGTTGCTTCCTTGCGCACATGGGGCTGTGTGGCACATGTTCACATTCCCCCAGGTCAGCGGTCTGTATTTGGACCAAAGACCATTCCAGGCATGTTCACTGGGTATTGCCCACAGTCCAAGGCCTATAGAGTGTACGTAGGCAATGGTGTATGGAAAGAGAGCAGGGATGTTACATTCCTTGAGCATTTGAGAGGGGGGAGAGAGTGGGTATGTCTAAGGTGCAACCTGGATCCTCTCAATGGCTCTCAGGAACGTCCTTGCAGGGCAGGGGAGGCAATTCCAATGTCCCCAGCTCACCAACAGCCATTCCCGTGAATTTTTGGGAAGCAGAGGATGACCCAGTGGTGGAGTGCAAGCCCACTGGATCTCCTGCTACCACTGCCAGCTCTCCAGAGGATCCCAGCAGGCTGAGGAGCTCAGTCGGACCTGTGGCTGGAGCCCCTAGCAGCCAGGATGGTTCCCCTGCCACTGCAGAGACCTCACAGCAGTCATGGTCAGTGCTGGGCCATCTTCAAAAGTTAGCTCGGGGGGGTGCTGAAGCGCACTCGCAGCTGGACAAACTGCAGAAGATGCAGGAGGGGGTCAGGTTCCAGGGGAAGTCTCAACATAGACTTCCCCCAGGAACCACCCTCACAAGGGATCAGCGTTATGAACAGCGCCAGGCTAGGAGGGACTCAGTAGGGGTCCCCATGCATGACCCTGGCTTAGGCCAGGTACTTGTGAGTGAGCCACCCTCGGTAGGTCTCCCTGATTTGCAGAGGCAGGTTGAGACAGGGGAGGCTATGCTTGGAGAAGATGTTAGCGAGAAGAGTAGTGGGCTAGAAGTGCCAGCAGCAGGGGAAGCACGTAGCCAAGTTGAGCTGGGAACCAGTCATGCTTATGGGGTGCAGCCTGACACAGTAGGCGCAACTCAGGAAAGTCAGAGCAGTGTACCTAGGTGTGAGTCCAGGAGAGAGAGAGAGCTACTGCTTCCACCTGCATTGAGAAAGGTGAGAGATTGTAATGGTGGAGCGCATGAGTCTGGCAGTTCAAGAGAGAGAGTTGGGGAGGGCTCTGGCAGTTCTGGCTGTACTGCAGGATCTCAACATAAGGTACAAAATGTACCTTATTCTGGGAACCTGGATCAGAGGAATATAAAAGACAACAGTCCAAGGAGTGCTGACAGTACTGCAGAGTCTCAGCATAAGGTACAAAATGTACCTTATGTCAAGCTGGGAAAGGTTCACGTGCCATCTAACCTGAGGGAAGCCCAATGCTCCCCTCAGTGGGATTTTTGGCAACAAGCAATGAGGGAAGAGATGGATTCCCTTGATACCCATGAGGTTCTAGAGTATGTGGACAGACCACATGGACAAAAAGTTATTCCTGTCCATTGGATATTCTCCACTAAAATTGATGCACATGGGAATGTTACTCGCTTTAAAGCGAGGTTAGTTGCCCAAGGGTGTAGACAGATCCCTGGGATAGATGTTGGGGAGGTATTTGCACCCACCAGCAGCTATGGGGCAAAGAGGGCTGTGCTGGCAGTGGCTGCCATACAGAATCTTGAGATCCACCAAGTGGATATCAAGACGGCTTTTCTCAATGGAGAGTTGGAGGAAGAGGTCTATGTGACCCAACCACCAGGATTTGAGAATGGCAACACGAGGGTTGTGTGCAAGCTCAGGAAGGCACTATACGGTCTAAAACAAGCCCCACGGGCTTGGCACAAGACCTTGACCGACAAGTTGAGCGTGATGGGGTATAGTGTGTGCAAGAGTGATGCGGGTGTATACATCAGGAGGGCCCTTGATGGCAACCTGTCCTTTATTCTTGTTTATGTTGATTATCTTCTCATAGTTGCCAGATTGGTTGCAGAGATTGAGTGGGGGAAAGAGTTGTTGAAGAAGGACTTCACCATCCATGATTTGGGAGAGGTGAATGATTTCCTGGGGTGTCAGGTCCTACGCAATAGAGTTCAGAGCACTATTTCCATGAGTTGCACTCCCAAGATTGATGCTCTTGTGGAAAAGTTTGGAGTTGCTGATGATGGGTGTGTGGTTGATACGCCCATGTCCAAGGACTTCGTGGCTAGCAGCAGACCCGAGTCCTCAGATGGTTTGTCACATGGGGCAGGTACCCCACTGCCACCTGGTCATCGGTACTGTGAGTTGATTGGATCGTTGCTATATATTGCCAATACGACCCGGCCTGACATTTCTCAGGCGGTTGGAGTGTTGTCAAGGTATAGAATGACACCCACTACCACACACTGGAATGAGGCCATTCGAGTGCTGAAGTACTTGAGAGATACGAGAGAATTAGCTCTTACTCTGGGTGGAAAGGGGCCTGAGCTAGAAGGCTATGTTGATGCCGACTATGCTGGGGACCTGGACCACAGGTATTCCACCACTGGCTATGTTCTATCAGTCTATGGTAGTGCCGTGGTTTGGGGAAGCAAGAAGCAGAGCTCAGTTGCTACCTCAACTGTGCAAGCCGAGTTTATGGCAGCCGGCCATATTGTGAAGGAAGCCAACTGGCTTAGGGGCTTCTTGGAAGAGATTGGAGCTGCACCTTGGAGAGTCAAAATTTTCTGTGACAACCAAGGATGCATTTCCAGTTTACGGAACCCCCTTTATTCCAAATTCACAAAGCATGTTGCAGTAAGCTTCCACTATGCTAGGGAAGCTATGGCACTTGGGCAGGTAGATATCCTCTATGTAGAATCTGCTCGAAATGTGGCTGACATTATGACAAAGCCACTTGCTAAGCCCGTGTTTGTTGGTCATCGTGATTCACTAGGTTTGAGAAGATACACATAAAGCATGCAGGCAAGGGGAAGTGTTGAGTTGTGAACATACATTATAGAATGCCTTGTGCTTTAGGTGATCTTCAAATGTACATTATTAGGATACGGGTCCACTATCCACATAAGGTACCTCAAGACACGTTCGGATGAGGTCTATTTCGAACATAAGGTACAATCTGATTTAGATTACGCGTTAGCGTGAAAGGACTATTAAAGCTGCGATCACCGCATAGTCGAGCAACTGGTTTTGGAAAGATACTGGGCACATAAGGATGCCAGTCTTGTTCATACAGTTGCATGTGTCTAAAAGAGCAGACAGTCGTCAAGGACTGTAGCTGGAGAGGCACGAACTTATGACCTGTCTGCTTGCTTACAGGTGCGGTGACGCAGGATGTGTATTGGTAATGTGTTCATGTTTGATTGCTTGTTTGTAAGTGAACCATCTTAGTGGACAATCAAGTCTCCCAAACAGCTAAGGGACGGAGTCTTGATTGAGTATAGGAAGGTACTTGCTTTCAGCCGTCAGGAGCTTATCCGTGTGTAGATGCTCATTGACAGATCAACGTGTAACGAAACTGGTTTGGAAAGATACTGGGCACATAAGGATGCCAGTCTTGTTCATACAGTTGCATGTGTCTAAAAGAGCAGACAGTCGTCAAGGACTGTAGCTGGAGAGGCACGAACTTACGACCTGTCTGCTTGCTTACAGGATACGCCACTGCCCATAACCTTTTACACAATCAAACATGAACACATTACCAATACACACCCTGCGTCACCGCACCTGTAAGCAAGCAGACAGGTCGTAAGTTCGTGCCTCTCCTGCTACAGTCCTTGACGACTGTCTGCTCTTTAGACACATGCAACTGCATGAACAAGACTGGCATCCTTATGTGCCCAGTATCTTTCCAAACCAGTTGCTCGACTATGCGGTGATCGCAGCTTTAATAGTCCTTTCACACTAACGCGTAATCTAAATCAGATTGTACCTTATGTTCGAAATAGACCTCATCCGAACGTGTCTTGAGGTACCTTATGAGGATAGTGGACCCGTCTCCTAATAATGTACATTTGAAGATCACCTAAAGCACAAGGCATTCTATAATGTATGTTCACAACTCAACAGTTGACAACTCAACAAGGCAGGACATCACTGACAGTCTTCTCAGCTTGCTGTGGAGTCGATGCAGTCACCGTTCTTTTCCTTTTCCTAACTGGAGCTTGACTCGGAACATAGATAGCGGGTTTACGATTCTCAATCTTCACAGGCATGAAGTCAGGATCTCTTACACTTACCTGATCTTCCCTCTCAGTATCAGTCTGATCATCCGGAGTCAAATCACAAATGTTCACATCAAGATCCGAATCTTCTTCATCCATATTTAGCTGCAACCTAAATGAGAAAGGCGACTTTTCTTCGAATGGCTGATTATAATTCGCGTATCCCCTGCCATTGCCTCGCCCCCTGCCCCTGTACTGGCTCGACCTGTTGTCTTGAAAATGCTTCTCGTCGTTTTGATCACCCTGCGAGTTATTGACCTTGGCTCCCTGTGCACTGTTAGTCCTCTTCTGACGCAACAGTGTGGCCGCAAACTCAGCATCGGAATCAAGAGCCCATGTAAGCAGGTTGGCAAAAGTGACAGGTTTTGGATTATCCTGAGCCTGCATTGCGACATGCATGGTCTCAAGTTTCCAACGCATGAAGGGCCTGTGATGCTTATCTGACATGTTCGAGATTATCATCGCGTATACCTCTTCCTTGTCTGGCAGGCCGATCCAGTGCTTGTACGCCAAGTCTTTGATCTCGTTCAAGAAGTCAGCAGCTGGCTGGTTCTCTCGCTGCACCTTTGAACGAAGGGCTGCCAAATATCCATGTTGGTCCGGCTTGAAGAGCTTGGTCAGTATCACAAATAGCTCATTCACATCAGTCAGTATCTTGCCCGCAATGTTAGAGTCAATATTTAAAGCTACCTCATTATTAGCACATGCAGCCTTCTTAACAGCATCCAAAATCTCAGATGGGGTCAAACCTGTACCATCCTGTCTGATGATGAGCCTTACCACCTCAATCCAGTGAACAATAGACGTACCTTTTACGAGCGCTGGAAGACGCTCGTTTAACATCTTGCGTCGAGTTGCTCTCTCTTGAGGGGTAAGTCCACTGACTGCTGGTACTGGCCTTGGCTGGCTCACTGCTGCAGTAACTGCTGAACGAATTTGTGCTGACATCTCTGAGTCTTTAATGTTGAGGGCCTTATTGAATGCTCTAACCAAACCTTGAATAATGTGAACTGACTCATTACCAACCTCAGCACCCTGTCTTAAGGAATCAGCAAACTTCTGGGCCTCATATGCACCACAACCTCTCTCAATGCTCTGAATCATGGCTGGCACTAAAGCCGCCAGTTCAGGCTCATCATGTATGATTTGTAACGACTGTGCGAGTGGCACTGTAACCGCGCTCGAGGGCTCGTTCCGAGCAGCGGCGGTACAATCGAAGGTCAGTGCGATCGTCATTTGATATCTCGTTACCGAGGGTTACTTCAGCGGGTTGGTCTTGACGGCTCAGGAACGTGCAGATAAGAGACTTCGAAGAGACTTCAAGATCAGCGAATGTAATCATCGAATCTGCCTTTCCGTCTCCGTCTGACTCTAATTACATCCCAACACTACATATGGTATCGGTCTAGGGGTGAGCGATTTAAAAAAATGAGTGGGTCCAACAAATTCGATCTACCAGATGTCTACAGAGGCTTCAACTTCGGCTTCCTTCCTACGGCAGAAAACATCATGACTGCAAAGTTATTTGACTTCAGAGACGACGTAGTCTTCAAGGCAAAAGTCCTCGATATTCAACGAAAGCATCTGCTCGCCAAACAGTCCATCTGGCAGGCCATCAACCCGTCACTCTACGAATCAGATTGGGTTCCAAATCGCCTTGTCACCGAGACTTCAAATAATGTGAATGACGCCATGATTTCTCACGCGCGCGACTTCGATGGGCAGATCCTTCGTCAGCAGTGGGATAAACTTCTCTTCTTATCCGTCTCCCCCGGCCGACCCCGGGAGCCGCCCGCCCGCGGCTCCCGGACCGTACCGCCTCGTACCGGCAATTCTAGGACTCCCCGAGGAGGGTCCCAGGTTGCCCCCCCCCCCCCCCCCCCCGAGCCCGAGCCCGAGCCCACAAAGACAAGGACAGAATGAGACCCAACAAACCAAACAAGAAGAAACATGTGGAGCGAGCACACAGAGCCAGGAACAACCCCCCCCCCCCCCCTTGCCTGTCCCCCGTGATTTCCTCCGTGTTTCGGGGATTCCAGACGCTTCAATCCTCGAGCTCCGACCCTCTCCCGGGACCGCAGACACCCCTGAACAACCTGAAAAGCTCAAGAAATAAAAACTGATTTGGTTGGATCTGGCAGCCAGGGGAGTTCCAGTAGTTTTAGCGTTCCCCCTGGGATGTTTTCGGATTTCCGAACACCCACATTCCGCGAGCCCCCCAAACGAAAAGGGAAACGGTGAAACCTCTCGAACGCCCCACAAAGAATATAGAAAACAAGCATAACAATATGCCAGCCCATGCACACCCCATAAGAAATGATGCCCCATGTCCCAGATGCCCCGAACGCACCATCCTCGGGTTCCAGCTAGCTAAAACACCCGCGAAACCTCTGACGACACCACGTGCTCTCTAGCTCACCTTACTGCTCTCGAGTCTTCCCTCATCTCCCGCTGGCGCTCCTCATGGGAAACATTTCCTCCTCCTTGCGATCCTCGAGCCGCCCTGGAAGCCTCATCTCCGAAGGCCCGCCCTCTGGCTGACAAGTATCCCTGCCTGCTACGAGGCATGATGAAGGAACAGCTAATTATATACCACGCTTGGAATAGCTGACTTGGGGAAAATAAGGCTGAAGAATCCTCAGCGTTTTGATCGCGAATTTGGGGCGAAGAGTGCGGTGCGGTACAAATCCACGTGCATGTCCAATGCCCCCACTTACCCTTTCACCTGCCTCCTCAAACGTTCTGTTCCCCCACAATCATGGATGAAAATTTCCTGGACAAATAAGCCATGGGAAAAACAAATGCTTGACTTCTGCTTCTCCTTCCCAATGCTCATAATAGCAAGTCCATGGAAGCATTGGGAAGGGGTTAACTTGATGGTTTTGTATTTTGGGATGGAGGCCCATTTGACTTGGGGATGTGCATGCCCCACTAGTGAAGGGAATGTCTTGCTTGGCTATACTCACCTAATGGGGGCCCCAAGCAATGGGGTTGGCTAA
>MVGU01001749.1:0-10000 GCA_002005505.1 Botryococcus braunii
TCTCTCTCTCTCTCCTCTCTCTCTCTCTCTCTCTCTCTCTCTCTCTCTCTCTCTCTCTCTCTCTCTCTTCTCTCTCTCTCTCTCTCTTCTCTCTCTCTCTCTCTCTCTCTCTCTCTCTCTCTCCTGTGTGTGTGTGTGTGCGCGCCGCGCGTGAGCATGCGTGCGTGAGTGCATGCAGGCATTTTTGCCCCACTGAATTTGCTGTACATATGAGCAGCAAGTGTTTGTGTCACTGGAACCCATCGAGATCCCGTTACGAGCAGGAGTGCGGATGCCCTCTAAGATTTCACAAAAAAAGAGATGAGATACTTCCGCATTTACTTCGCCATGGAAAGGTCATCCAAACCAGCTGGCAGCTCGTTGGGTGTGACTTGTGGCTTGAAGCATTTGTGTTTGGGTCGTTGAAACATTGGGCTGCCCTACTTTTATCCCACTCTATAACATTAATGGAGAAAATCTTCCCCACTATTCCCCTAGCCAATTCTTAAATCCGTCCTTCATGCAAATGAAGCTACATCTGTCCAGCTCAGTTTATGGAGGGCTGCTTCACTGGCTCCAGACCTTGCGCTCTGCAGATTTGCATTTGTGGGCCAGGCTTGTTGAGCTGAACGTAATAGCGGGTGCTGTCCCCTTCAGCCTGTGTGGTTAGACTAGAGCAATGATTGGATGATGTACAAGATCTCACATGTATCGCTTTCCCCCTCGTTTCTTCCAATACAGCAAAACATTTCCTTCCGTCCTTCCAATACGGCAAAACGTTTGGTATTGCGCTTGGTGCGTGTCCAGGGTTGCAAAACACTGTACCATCGAACTTATATGACGGCTGTGCAGATGAATTTCGTGTAGCCCCCGCCTAGCCCAACCCATGCCAGTCCAATTCTTGCCATAATTCTTTGTTTGGAGCCATGCGATTCACATCGTGCAATACTCTTTTCGGACACCAGCTGTCCCTCTTAATGTCACAGCCTTTACGTAAAAGGAACCAGAAGGAAGGAAGGAAGGAATTACATCAACCCAGCCCAAAGGGCTGATGAGATGGAAAACCGAACACCAACGCAGCAAGACACCGAGAGAAACCAAACACAAACCCTAAGAATCAAGGCCAAACACAAACCCAAAGTACCGAGTGGGGAGCCAAGAGCACAAAGGAAGGGCATGAAAACCCCAGGACACAAAGGAAGGGGCAGGAAAGCCCCAGGACACAGCCCAAGAGTGGGCAAGGGCCAGAAAAGGGCAAGACACAAACCTAAGACCGAAACTGAAAACGATCAGACAGACTGAAGGTCATCTTGCCAGACGAACTGCCGTAACGACCGAAAGGGGGAACGAAAAAGATGGGGGTAACGGTCCCGGATCGGCTGAAGGGCCGAACAGGAAAAGACAAGGTGGTGTTCATCACCCACCAAACCAGCCTGACACTGATCACACAACCGGTGGGAACGGGGGATGCCCCGACGACGACCAGCATCAATAGGAAGGTTGTGAACCCCCATGCGGAATCGATGGAAAACCCTCAACTTGGAAACACTCATACGTAACCACAAAAGCCTAGAGAGAGTGGCGCGGGACGGACTATGAAACCACCTAGAGTATGTGCAAAGCTGAGCCCGCTCAGACGGGCAGAGCCGAGGAGAGACATGCAAGCCCTCCCAGGGTTGGCGGCCATGCCGACGCAAGAGTGTTGAGTTCTGAACATTATTATTGAATGCCTTGTGCTTTAAGTGATCTTCATGTGTGCACTATTAGGATATGGGTCCATTGAGAACATAAGGTACCTTGAGACACGGCAGATTCTGGACGTTTTCGAACATAAGGTACAATCCTATCTAGATCACACGTTTGTCGGATGAACTCTTAAGGCTGCCCCACCGGAGTGAATACCAACTGGTTGTGAAAGATGCTGGGCATCACCAGATGCTAGTCTTGTCCGACAGTTGTGTGTGGCACTCAGCAGACAGTCGTACGGACTGCAGCTGGAGTAACTTCGTCTATTGACGACCTGTGTGCTTTGTACAGGTACGGTGCGGCAGTGTGTGTTGTATCATTGTTGCTATTGTGAGAGTGAACAAGCTTAGTGTACCCTGTAGTCACTCAAACAGATAAGGGACAGTGACTTCAGGGAGTATAGGCATGTACTTGAACGTAGCCGTCTAGAGCCTTATCTAGTGATTGCTTGATCGGTGCTTGTGTACAAGATAATGATGTAACGGAACTGGTTGTGAAAGATGCTGGGCATCACCAGATGCTAGTCTTGTCCGACAGTTGTGTGTGGCACTCAGCAGACAGTCGTACGGACTGTAGCTGGAGTAACTTCGTCTATTGACGACCTGTCTGCTTTGTACAGGGAAAGCCGATTGCCCATAACCTTTCACAGGTTATGGGCCCACGCCCTTCCAGCTGAGCCAAGTAAAAGCAGGAGTGAAGGTCGTCTACGGATGGGTCAGACGTAAGCGTCAACAAAGGAGCTCGAGCATGGCGCAGCGGCGCAAGGGAACTCGAGTGTACCAGGACCATTATCTTACTCACAGTTTACCTTTCTGGGAAATTCATAATTGAAGTTTTAGCTGTGCTTTATCATTCATAGACGTTGTCTAGAAGCACTGAGTGAGTCGGGCCGGACTCCGGCGCAAACTTCTGAGGGGAACATATCTGCTACTACTGTGCAAGACTGGCTGGTAAATTTCCATGACATGGAGGGAATTGTAGGGTATTGCTGCATTCCAGAAGTTTATGAGTAAGTTTGGCTGGTGAAGTGACAATAGTATGACAAAAAGGGGCAAAGAAAAGGAAAGTAGCAGTGAAACAGCAATGTCTCAACCTGGAGAAGTCAGTGGGGCCACTCCAGGGCAGTCTATGACCGGGACACAATCAGCCACTGCAGAACCAAAGGTGGAGATTGACAAGGCAGCCTACATCCCCAATACCTCTAATCCAAAGATGACTGTCATGCTTGATGATGGAGGGCGCAATTTTGAATTTTGGTATGAAAATTTGGAGGCGTGCGCAAACACCAAGGGGGTCAGAGCGGCTTTGGAGAGGCCAATGCCAGGGTCGGTGGAGAACTCAGCCATCAAGCAGTGGCTGATCCAGTCAGTTCCAGTCATCTGGCATTCTCAGATCTCATGCCACAAAGCAGCGTTCGACTTCATCGCGTGGGTGAAGAACAGTCACACTGGAGGGAGCAACCAAGACATCAACCTTGAGTGGTACAAGGAAATGGAGCAGGGCATCAAGACAGGGGAGACACTCAAGGTCTACCTCTACAGAATGATGGATCTGGCTACAAGTCTCAGAAACAACGCGTTCATCCTCTTGGACCACAATGTTGGGGAGCTGATGGTGAAGGGCCTCCCTCCTGTGCTGAGGCTCGAGTCCCTGGAGGTTATGGCAACCGACAAGCCGCCATTGGAGCTGATTCAAAGAATCCTGCGCGCCGCAGCCAGCCGTGGGTACAAGGACCCACCTGCAGAGGGAACACCTCAGGCCATGGCAGCTGCAGCAGTGGCTGGTCCCTCTGGGGGGGTAGCTGGAGCGTCATCAAGCGCTGGAGCTGCACCAGGAGTGGGAGCAGTACCGGGAGTTGGAGCAGCACTACCAGCAAACGAACAGCCTCCCGCTGGCCCCTCTGCAACTACTTTTGGTGGCAGGGGGCGTGGACCTGGCAGGGCAAGAAGGCCCAGAGAGGAGCTTACATGCCACTTCTGCAAGGCAAAGGGCCACTTCATGACTGACTGCGGACCGCTCAGGCAGCTGCAGGCTCTGCATCAAAACATGCAAGCGGCAAGCGTTGGGCCTGCAGCTTACTGGGGCCAGGGAGGCCCACAGTCGTCTCCTCAAGCCTGGTGGGACCATGGATCTGGCCGGGGTGGCCCGCCTTCATCCGCTTCCAGCCCTGGACCTCCTTCAGCATATAACTATCCAACAAGTCAACACACGTTTCCGGGGTGGCATTTACCACCTCCACCCCCTCCTTCTGGTGAGGCGATGTTTATCTCTCTCAATGTGCTTGCCCCAACTTCGCATGGAGCTAGCAGCACATCTTGGTTAATAGATAGTGGTGCCTCTGTGCATATAGTCAATGATCTCTCATTGCTCCATAATCCAGTTATGCATAGACAGCCTCTTCCTCTGCACTTGGCAACCTCAGACGCCAAGGGAGGAATCATTGCATCTGGGTCTGTATGCCTTGTGAATGCAAGGCACGAAGTATTCTGGCTGCACAATGTGCAGTGTGTTCCTTCTGCGCATACCAACCTCATTTCAGTCACTGGTGCAATTCAGGATGGAGCATCTTTCCTGACTGACACTGCAGGTGGTTACACAGCCATGAAGGGACCTGAAGGGTGGTGTGGAGATATCACCCGCGCACGAGGTCTGTTTTTTTTGGAGTTTGTTAGTCCTGTCAGAGGGCAGCAAGTTGGCTGCAGACATATTGATCACATGGCTCAGGCGTCTCATCTTAGGAAAGGACACGTGTGTAGCGAGAGATCTCTGTGGCATGCTAGGTTAGGTCATCCTGGTGCCAGCAGCATGCAGAGGTTCTCCAAGGAAGATCTGGTTACAGGAATCAATATCTCCCTTGCTCCCTGCTCTGAGTGCCCCAAGCACTGTGAATCGTGTATACAAGGGAAACACTCCAGACCTCCTTTCCCTGTATCTTCCAGGCCTGCACATCACCCACTCGATAGAGTCCATGTGGATACTGTGGGTCCCATATCACCTCCTGCCATCACAGGTGAACGATATTGGGTCACTGTAGTGGATGAAAGTTCACACCAAGTTGCCTCCCTGCCTGTGAAGTCAAAGGATTGCATCCCAAAGGCTGTGATAGACCTGCTCCGTTTTTGGCAGACCCAACGAGGCACGGTTGTGAAGTGTGTGAGGACTGACAGGGGTTCAGAGTTCCTGAACCAGCAATTCAAAGAGTTTTGTGCTCAGCAGGGCACTAAGATGGAGTCCTCAGCGCCCTACACGCCTCAGCAGAATGGGGTGGCGGAGAGGATGAATAGGACCCTGAAGGAGCGAACAAGGACTCTGTTGGTCCATGCTGCAGCAGACCCCTCCCTTTGGAAGGAGGCGCTTGAGACAGCTACCCTCCTCTACAATGTGGGTCCTACTTCAGGCAGGTCCCTGACCCCCATGGAATTATTCTTTGGTGTCAAACCTGATGTGTCTGTGCTGCGCACGTTTGGCTGTGTAGCCCATGTGCACATTCCCAGTGGCCAAAGGTCTGTTTTTGGGCCCAAGACCATCCCTGGGATGTTTACTGGTTATTGTCCCCAGTCTAAAGCGTATCGTGTGTACGTGGGGAATGGAGTGTGGAAGGAGAGTAGGGACGTCAGCTTTATCGAGCACTTGAGGGGGGCTGAGAGAGTGGGTCTATCAAAGGTCCAGCCTGGGTCTGTCTATGATTCTAGGA
Organism: Botryococcus braunii; assembly: GCA_002005505.1. NCBI lineage: Eukaryota > Viridiplantae > Chlorophyta > Trebouxiophyceae > Botryococcus > Botryococcus braunii. The sequence goes on from MVGU01001749.1 coordinate 5,420, forward strand.
TATCACCCCCCCTTGGCAGTGAGAATCTGGCAACGCCTCAAGCAATTCCCTCTGCTGCTCCACCCACGTTCTGGGATGAGGAGGATGACCATGGAGTGGAGACGCTTTCCACTGGGGCTCCTGGGACCTCTGGACTTTGTGCTGGGGATCAGTCTGGAGACGGGACCACAGCAGCACATGACCAAGGAAACCCCACCAGCCTGGATTCTACTGTTGGGACCCCAGAACCATCTCAGCACTCGTGGTCGGTGCTTGAGCATATGCAGAATCTGGCCAGGGGGGGTGTAGAAACTCAATCCCAGGTAGAAAAAATGCAGAAGGTACAAGAGGGGTTGCGAATGCAGGGGAAGTCACAAATTCCCCTTCCTCCAGGGACCACCCTTACAAGGGAGCAGCGTTATGTACAGCGCGTGGCTAGGAGAGAGCAGTCTGACATCCCATTGCATGCCCCTGACCCAGGTCAGGCAATTGTGAGTGAGCCAAACATGGTTGGTCTCCCTGATATGCAGGGGCAGGTTGAGACAGTCGAGGCTATGTTCGGTGCAGATGTAAGAGATGAGAGCAGTGGGTTAGACATGCCAGCAGTAGGGGAAGCTGGTGCCCAATCCCAGTCACTGGCTAGTCATGCTTATGGTGTGCAGGCTGACATTGTAGGCGCAGCTCAGGCAAGTCTGGGTAGTGTGCCCAAGTGTGAGTCCAGGAGAGAGAGAGAGCTGCTGCTCCCCTCTGCATTGCGGAAGGTGCGAGAATGTAAGGGTGCTGCACATGAGTCCAGTAGTCAAGGAGAGAGAGAGAGACTTGAGAAGGAATCAGATAATCCCGGCAGTACTGCCCAGTCCCAGCATAAGGTACATAATGTACCTTATTCTGGCAACCAGGGAGAGAGAGAGAGAGAAGGGAACAGCATCAGTAAGGCTGACAGCCCTGCTGCACCACAGCATAAGGTACAGAGTGTACCTTCTGTCACGTTGGGAAAAGTTCACGTGCCCTCAAACTTGAGGGAAGCCCAGCGCTCACCTCAGTGGGAGTTTTGGCAGCAGGCAATGCAAGAGGAGATGGAGTCTTTAGACACCCATGAGGTTATGCAGTATGTGGAAAGACCCCATGGGCAGAAAGTTATCCCTGTTCATTGGATTTTTTCTACAAAAAACGATGCACATGGGAATGTCACTCGGTTTAAAGCAAGATTGGTTGCCCAGGGTTGCACACAGATTCCTGGTATAGATGTTGGTGAGGTTTTTGCACCTACCAGCAGCTATGGTGCTAGGAGAGCTGTGCTGGCAGTGGCTGCCACACAAAATCTTGAGATCCACCAAGTGGATATCAAGACAGCTTTTCTCAATGGGGAGTTGGAGGAAGAGGTCTATGTGACCCAACCACCAGGATTTGAGAATGGCAACACGAGAGTTGTGTGCAAGCTCAGGAAGGCACTCTACGGTCTTAAGCAAGCCCCACGGGCTTGGCACAAGACCTTGAGCGACAAGTTGAGCGTGATGGGGTATAGTGTGTGCAAGAGCGACGCTGGGGTATACATCAGGAGGGCCCCTGATGGTAATCTGTCGTTTATTCTTGTTTATGTCGATGATCTTCTCATAGTTGCCAGAGTGGTTGCAGAGATTGAGTGGGGGAAAGAGTTATTGAAGAAGGACTTCACCATCCATGATTTGGGAGAGGTGAATGATTTCCTGGGGTGTCAGGTCCTACGCAATAGAGTTCAGGGCACTATTTCCATGAGTTGCACTCCCAAGATTGATGCTCTTGTGGAGAAGTTTGGCGTTGCTGATGATGGACGTGGGGTTGATACCCCCATGTCCAAGGACTTCGTGGCTAGCAGCAGACCCGAGTCCTCAGATGGTATGTCACATGGGGCTGGTACCCCTCTGCCACCTGGTCATCGATACTGCGAGTTAATTGGATCGTTACTGTACATAGCCAATACGACCCGGCCTGACATTTCTCAGGCTGTTGGAGTGTTGTCAAGGTATAGAATGACACCCACTACCTCACACTGGAATGAGGCCATTCGAGTGCTGAAGTACTTGAGAGATACCAGAGAGTTAGCTCTTACTCTGGGTGGAAAGGGCCCTGAGCTAGAAGGCTATGTTGATGCCGACTATGCTGGGGACCTGGACCACAGGTATTCCACCACTGGCTATGTTCTATCAGTCTATGGTAGTGCCGTGGTTTGGGGAAGCAAGAAGCAGAGCTCAGTTGCTACCTCAACTGTGCAAGCTGAGTTTATGGCAGCTGGCCATATTGTGAAGGAAGCCAACTGGCTAAGGGGCTTCTTGGAAGAGATAGGGGCTGCACCTTGGAGGGTCAAAATTTTCTGTGACAACCAAGGATGCATTTCTAATTTACGGAACCCCCTGTATTCCAAATTCACAAAGCACGTTGCAGTAAGCTTCCACTACGCTAGGGAAGCTATGGCACTTGGGCAGGTAGATATCCTCTATGTGGAATCTGCACGCAATGTGGCTGACATTATGACCAAGCCACTTGCCAAGCCCGTGTTTGTTGGTCATCGTGATTCACTAGGTTTGAGAAGATACACTTAAAGCATGCAGGCAAGGGGAAGTGTTGAGTTCTGAACATTATTATTGAATGCCTTGTGCTTTAAGTGATCTTCATGTGTGCACTATTAGGATATGGGTCCATTGAGAACATAAGGTACCTTGAGACACGGCAGATTCTGGACGTTTTCGAACATAAGGTACAATCCTATCTAGATCACACGTTTGTCGGATGAACTCTTAAGGCTGCCCCACCGGAGTGAATACCAACTGGTTGTGAAAGATGCTGGGCATCACCAGATGCTAGTCTTGTCCGACAGTTGTGTGTGGCACTCAGCAGACAGTCGTACGGACTGTAGCTGGAGTAACTTCGTCTATTGACGACCTGTCTGCTTTGTACAGGTACGGTGCGGCAGTGTGTGTTGTATCATTGTTGCTATTGTGAGAGTGAACAAGCTTAGTGTACCCTGTAGTCACTCAAACAGATAAGGGACAGTGACTTCAGGGAGTATAGGCATGTACTTGAACGTAGCCGTCTAGAGCCTTATCTAGTGATTGCTTGATCGGTGCTTGTGTACAAGATAATGATGTAACGGAACTGGTTGTGAAAGATGCTGGGCATCACCAGATGCTAGTCTTGTCCGACAGTTGTGTGTGGCACTCAGCAGACAGTCGTACGGACTGTAGCTGGAGTAACTTCGTCTATTGACGACCTGTCTGCTTTGTACAGGGAAAGCCGATTGCCCATAACCTTTCACAAAGAGGTCCCGAAGGGACGGCATATCAATCGGATGAGGGGCGTGACAATCTATCTGATAAGGATAGCCAACCTTAATAAGGGCCTTCATGAAATACCCAGCCCAAGTGGGAGTAGGGGTAGTGACGCCATAAAAGCACGAGTCGCGAAGAATCAAGGCATAAAGATGATCATGAGGCAAAGACACCAACGTGTTCCAAAAGGTGGCCATACGCAGAAGATTCCCTGAAGTAAGATCTCATACCACACGATCCTGCACGTGGGTATCTAGCAGACCTCCAGCAGATCTTGAGCGTCCCGCTATCTTGCACCAATTGCAACTACCTCATATGGCGCCCGTAAGAGGTCAGACAAAACCGTTGCTCACGTGGTAATTTCCTACCACCGTTTAAACACTGCACAGATGTACGTTCTTCTTCTCAGTCTTGCCACGGTGCTGTACCTGATGTTCATGTTAGCATAAATCTGCAGTACGGCAAAAGCCGCCCTTTTTCAGGTACCAAAGGGTCCCAAACATCCTTTTTAGAACCAATGACACGAGGCGCCGCTCACGTGGGTATCAGAACCCGCCATTATGGGTCCTTATGCTTCTCGCAGGGGGCCGGTAGGGGTTCCGGACAGAAATAAAGGTCATTTGGGAATCTATGCGCACAACCACAGATCGCCGACAAACCCCAGAAATGGTGCCGAAGGATGCAAGCTGCCTAGGCCCAGTATCATTTGATTCCCCTATGACAATGTGTTGCCGACTGTAGCTTATTCTGTATTACGGTGATCACCTCGTCCGTGGTTAGTTCTCCAAGCCCACCGATGCGGAAGTAATTGTAGTTACCTGAAAGAAAGAAAATTTTACATTATAACTATCTTTTGTGGATCACCCTCTCCCTTGAAGGTTCGTGTCCTCTCTTCTGCAGGACTCTAGAGAAATGGCATCAGCGGCAAGTGCCATAGCACAGGACAACTGGGGTTTACCTCCAGATGAACGAAGAAACGCATTAATTAGATTTTCTGGGGATGAGGTGAGTTTATGCATTTCCTGACTACTTGTATACTAGAACTCCCAAGACTTCTAGGGCGTCAGTGATCAACCGTCATCCTTGGCTAAAAGAATCAGAGATCTTATACCTTAACGAAAACTGATACATACGTGTAATTTTGGAAGTCGATATGTCTTCGCGAGAGTGTAATGTGAGAAATATCATTACTTGGCATGGTCGCTACGCGCCATCCGCACTGCAAAGCCCTTCGAACAACGCCTTTTCATGTGCCGGAAAATTAAAATATGATATCTATAGGCCATCTCAGTGACCA
>MVGU01001749.1:15000-45465 GCA_002005505.1 Botryococcus braunii
TAGGCATTTGTGTCAGGGGACAAAAGGTCTCTCCAAACCCACTACAAATTGTTGCTGGAACGTAAGGTATCCTCAGGACCCCAAGGCCGGGGATGCAACACTGAGTTTAAAGTTAAAGTTGCTTGTGTGGATCACTGTTCACTGTGACAATGCAGCGCTAAGTGTGCAGAGCTGCAATGTTTGTCGTAACCCCAGGGGTGCATTCTATGTTTGAACTAATTCTGTGACCACTGCACAACTGCCCAGCTCGGAGGCCTTCCGCTTCTGATGCTCTGGAACCAAGCAGCACAGGAGACCCCAACAGCGCACTGCTCAGCAAGCCGTGGGAGATTAGCATTATCAATTGTATGCAACATCTGCCACAGGGATTTTTTCAAGTGTGAGGACATCTCACAATGGGGGGCGTTGTGCACAAACGAAGTTTCAGCAGTCCTCCCACCGCGTCTGCAGGACCTCTTTGTTGGTATCTGAATGACATGCAAACAGCCAAAGAGGACAGGAGTAAACCATTTAGAAGTGTGGTATTTGTGGCTTTGTCAGCTGCAGCAGGCCGTCATCCTGAATCACGTCGCACCGAGAACTAACGCTGATAAGCAGTATGTTTTATTCAAACGACTGTTCTTTGATGCGCGGGCGATTGCTGCAGTTGTCGTTTCGTTGTTGCCCTCCCACTGCCAGAAGTGCAGACGAAACTGTCGATCGTTTGAGTGGTCAGCCGGGCTAGGTATTAGACTTACTTCTACCCCTGTGCAGATCGCTGAACTTGAAGTGACGGTTGATCCATGAGGTCTACTACCCGTGAGGTCTACTACCCGTGCTGTCAAGGTGCAAGTCTCCCAATGAAGATTACAGTCTTGTGGGGGCAATATAAGGTTCCTTCGGAAAGTCGGGGATCAAATGAAGCCGATATCAAAAATCATGTCATGCCATTTTGTGCTGGGTTGGCAAAGGCTTCATCGCAGAATTGGGTGAAACGCCCCAACTGTTGGAATTTGAAGCTGAGGCAACGGTGGACAAGGAGGAGTCTCGTCGAGCGAGCTATCTAGACAAGGCGCCTTGTGTAGTTAAGAGTGGGGGAGGGAGGGGGAGGTGGGGTGGCATGAAAGCTCATTTGGCCTTGTAAGGCTGAATAGCTGCATTTGAGCTGCAGCCATGGAAGACATTCTCCGTAAATATCTGCTGAAAGGCTGTGGGAATATTTATTACGGATATAGAGCAGTAGGTAGGTGCTGAATCACTGGGAAGCGTTTCCCAGTAAATGACAGGCATATGCGTACCAGTATATACTGGTAGGTATGCACGTCGCATGTCATTGCATGTCGCAGTGCAATTGTGATATGCGGAGTGCTGACATTGGTTGTCTCTTGAAAGCCTTAGCATATGCTCGGACTGACTAACACAGGTTCATTAGCTAAGACACATTTGTTTTTGTGCATGTGAAACGTCCCCACAGGGGGCAGAGGTGGCCAGCATGGGCTGAGTGTTTGGTCCACGTGCTGGTCAGTTCTTATTATCCATTCTTCAGAATCATTTTTTCCCGTCAGTCCTGGGCTCCTCTCATCACTGCCGAGCGTGCCTTTGGTGAAACTCGCCCAGGTTTGACGGTCATGTCCGGAACCTGTTCATCCCAGCATGTGAGATATATCACATATGAGGTATATACATATGTAGCTTGCATGTATGATACATGATATTTCTATTTATTGATTATATACTGTGCAGCCTAGAATGCCTCATGAAGCACCGGGCTGCATGCAACAGGCATTTGCATGTGTGTAGCTGCACTATGACCCACACAGCTGTGCCTAGACACATGCATTTCCAGGGCATGTCCTTGCTCAGTTGGTTTCCACTGCGCTTGAATCTAAAGATGATTCTTAGAGGAACCATTGCGTGAGGAAACTGAAGTCTGCAATCTTGCAAAAGTCAGAGGAGTTGGCCTCAGTACGTACTGAGGTAATCATCTAGACAATATATTGCATCTTGCAATCCTGTCGCGAGTCAACTCTCTGAGCTGACTCCTGACTCCTGACTTCAGTCAACTCCTGAGCTCCGTAGTGTACTTTGAGGAGCTAATAAGAAATGTGCGAGGTCTGGCCCTCGTGTTCAAATTAAGGGCGGCACCGCATAGATGTAGGCAGGGTGCCTAAATAGGATTCAAGAAGGCATATATTCAAGCAGATATATCCTACCTAGGCAATGACAGTGATACCGTCCTAGGACGTCAACGGTATGCTCACTAACGATGTAGTTGACTAGGCAGGAGAGTTTATAAACTACTATAATTACCCCACGTAAGGGTTGCGTCCCCAGCTAGGTAGGAGGATTTTAATCTAAATAAATTTACTCGATAGTCATCGGTAGGAGGGTTTGAGGAACTACAGTAATTGAATGTTTGCCCGGCTCGGAGGCAGTTTTGTATCCGAGCTCAATTACAGTAGGGACTAGTCCTACGCAGTGTTTGCCTGGCTGTCCAGGCAGGAGCATTCTTGGTCGTGCGGAAAATTCCTCTGAGTCCTGACCACATGCATGCTGAAACCTCCAGGATGAGGTACGCAACGAGCCACCCGTTAAGTACAAGGAGTATGAGAATTTGCAACCAATTGGTATGAATATAATGTGTTCGGAGTTTGTTATGTACAGTGGTTCATGGTCTGTATGTAATGGCTAGTTATGCCGCGCGTTAAGAGCTTTTGTAGGCTCAGGTGTAGGCCTGGGCTGGTCCTATGGGGTGCCACGTCAATCCACGATCCCCCTGTAGTTTTGGCAGCCAGAATTTTGAGAGTCAGTTCAAGCCCCTATTGGGCCGATTCAAGATAGCTGGAAAGGTATCTGGACCCTTCCACTAAGCTGCAAACACTTTTGGGCACGTCAGAGGTACTTCGCAATCGCAAAGCGTGGTTCATTTTGGGAGGGGGTCAGAGCTCGCAGCGCTGGCACTGCCCCCTAGAACGATATGGCACGATCTTTTCGAAGCGAATGATCGTTGGCTTAGCTACAAACGAACACAATATAAAATTTGAATTATAATTTAGGAAGCAACATCTGCTCCCCCGCTAACGGGAGATGCAACCCTTATTCTGCATCCGTATACTTCGCTCATCCCATCCAAGAGAAGCTGCTATGTCACTTGCAGGTGACGTGCACGCTGTAGGGCACTTGCCCTACGTATCAGTACAAAGCAGTCATGATGTGCAACGCCCCCTGTGCTGGGCCGTGTCTTGATCAAGGACCTTCATGAAAGGCTTTCATTGTGCAAGCTTTCGATCCTCTGGCGAGGCTAACGGGCTTGCAAGGTCAGATCCAAGGTTGAAGGATCTGCAGTCTCAGGGACCATGGTTTCTAGCTAGCTTTGTAAATATAGTCCCCTCTAGAGGAACTGCTCCAAGCGGCAATGATTGTGAGTAAAAACCCTCTTGACATTAGGCTTCCCTTACAGCGTGCAGCTCACAAAATCGTGTGTCACTAGTGTCAAGAAAGTATAGGTACATCAATTGTGCACAACCAAACTAAACATACGTATGTATAGTTTGGTAATGCACAATTGATGTACCTGCTTGGGTACTTAGGTCTGGAAGGTTTATAGCCGCGACATATATGGTCATGTGATGTGATCGGCATCCAATCTCGTAACCCTTTCAAAGGGAGTTAGTGAAGGTTTACCTTCATGTTGCCCATGGGCCACCATTTGCAACATCATTTTTCCAGTATTGATTCTCGTGGCTTCGAGCACTGGTCTGGAACGGTCTGCCAGAAATCGCGTTTGTGTGTACACATGTTTTTACATGTATTCAAGACCTTTACACATATATTTGTAAATTTGGAAACGGGTATGTATTGCTAACGAGCTTATTTAAGGGCTGAACTTTTGCGTGCACTGGCGTCCACCTACGACGACCGATGTGGTTAGAGACACTCCATAATTTCTAGCCAGATTCAAGCACGAGAGGTGCGAACTCATATTTGTTAGATTGTAGGACCAGAGAGACTCTCTGTCCCTACATTCCAGTGTCAGCGGCCATGCAAATAGCAGCCCCTGCCACATTTTTTGAGTTTCATGAGATTGCTTGTTCACTGACCACTGGGTCTTGATGAGGGCTGGATCAATTGCCCAGTTAGGCGTTCGAATCGGTGATTAGTCTCAACAATGCATACGAGTATCTTAGGTTCTACTATTTAGTGGGCCCACTCCCTACGGTGCTACCTGCTACTGCCCCCTTTATTTACCGCGAAGCATCACGGGCACGCATCGATATCAGATAGCCCAAGCGAATTTATTGGTGCTGAAGCTATAGCTATCCAGTTCTAGGTGCATGCGTTTCCAGCATGTCTCGGGCAGTACTGCAGCAAGCTTTTCGCCAAACAGAGCACGCAAAGTGTTTGACCAAGAGTAAGGACCGGAATGCTTCCGACAGCACAATGGCTAGAAATGACAGTATGCCACATGTCACGTATGTGCTACGTTCGCATGTGCCAATTGGGCTTAGCGCATCACGCGTGTATGGTAGGGAGATAAGTAGACTCATAAGTTACTTCTGCCTTTTCAGGTCTTGGGGAACCTTGTAAATTTCGAATGAATTCCTACAACATATAATTCACTTCATTAAAGTCGCACGAGTCAAAATGACCTTTGTTGGGCGACGACCTAGAACGGGTCTTAATACAAATTCGCTGGTATCCTTTATAAAGCATAGTCATATAGTTAGGTTTTAAGAAAGCGCTGTCTAGACAGCGGAATAGCAGCCACTGGGTTAGCCACCTACTTATTACGGATCCAAGTATATTGGCAGGACTATTTCCTGTCATGTACGTCTCATTCGTCACGAACTGACAGTAATATTGGCAGTTGTAGTAATCGTATGTGTTCCATGCATACGATGGAGCACGATTCTGCGATGTGGTTGTGGGATACAGCGTATTGTTGAGACTTCCGATTGCTGTAAGCTGTGGGGTAGCTTGCCAGGCCTAGGGTTTTCTGATTTATAAGGTACTTGGAGCTTTGTAATTTTTGAGCTGGTGTAAGAACATGTACATGTATGTGCGCAGCCCGTAGGCTAGCCATCTGGTGGCCACGCATGCATATGTTTGTGCAGGGAATTTAAACATCAATGTGAATTTGTGAACAGCTGAGGGCAGGCAGTACATTTCCAAATGCAGCCTGGGGCATATGGTGCATTAATGGTGCAAATATTTGTTTATGGAAATGTACGTTGATTCCCGGCGCACGTACTATATGTGAGATGTACATGCCAGTGATGACTGACCTAACCGTAATCATAATCCCGTCATCTTATCTTAGTTATCGTCTGCACTGCTTAGTGGACGTGCAGAGTCTCTGATCATGCAATATGTGCTTTTCCATGAGTTCTGTATCCTTGTGGTACCCTCCTTTATCATTCTAGGCTTATAAAACTCAAGCAGAGCTCCGCCAGAGCCGAGATCAAGGAGTTGCAGGGTTTAAGTACCTTCTTTTTTAAAATGGTAGTGGGCTTTGGAAGGAGGGGGTTGGCACAACGATTGCACATGCATTATCCTCACTTACAGATGGTTGTGAACCCTGGTCAAAACAATCTGAGGTGCCAGACATCCATCCTTTGGAACTTTCCTTGTCACAAGGGGGGGGGGGTGATCAATCTGGGATCAATGTGAGATCGATGTGAAGAGGTGGGATCGAACTGGGATTCGACCACAGAATCCCACCGCCAAGTGAGAACGATGTGGGATATCCCGACAGCTGCCAGGGATTAACTGGGACCGAAGAGGGACACAGGAACCGAACTGGGAACGACGTGGGAACAATTTCGTTCTGCCAGTGAAGCTGAGCACTCATGCTCCTAATTATGCATGTTACCGTATCTTCAGTCATGTCTGATCAGACACATATCCCCTGGAGGGGTTATGTGATGCATGTGATATAGGTTTACCTTGTGAATGGATCCCTAAGGGCTCATGGCCGGAACCCACACCCCCCCCCCCTCACCACAAAAAATTCTGTCCCTTTCTTCCGGGGAGGAGGCCTAGGGGGCCCCTCGCCCGACTCTCTCCCTTTCTCCCTCCTCCCCGTAGCTCCCTCCCTCCCTCCCTCCCTCCCTCCCTCTCTCCCTCCCTCCCTCCCTCCCTCCCGCCCTCGCGATCGCTTCCTCGAGCAAGGAGGAGCTCCCTTCCCCTTCCTGCCTCCCCTCCTCCCTCCCTCCCTCCCGCTATCTCTCTCTCTCTCTCTCTCTCTCTCTCTCTCTCTCTCTCTCTCTCTCTCTCTCTCTCTCTCTCTCTCTCTCTCTCTCTCTCTCTCTCTCTCTCTCTCTCTCTCTCCCCCCCCCCCTCTGCCTCCCCCCTCCGTCCCCCCCCCCCTCTCTCTCTCTCTCTCTCTCCTCTCTCTCTCTCTCTCCTCTCTCTCTCTCTCTCTCTCTCTCTCTCTCTCTCTCTCTCTCTCTCTCTCTCTCTCTCTCTCTCTCTCTCTCTCCTCTCTCTCTCTCTCTCTCTCTCTCTCTCTCTCTCTCTCTCTCTCTCTCTCTCTCTCTCTCTCTCCTCTCTCTCTCTCTCTCTCTCTCTCTCTCTCTCTCCTCTCTCTCTCTCTCTCTCTCTCGCTCTCGCGCGCGCACAGGCGCCACGCGACCTGTCTGTTTACACGCACGCCAGCACGCACACCCTCCCTCTCTCTCTCTCTCTCTCTCTCTCTCTCTCTCTCTCTCTCTCTCTCTCTCTCTCTCTCTCTCTCTCTCTCTCTCTCTCTCTCTCTCTCTCTCTCGCTCTCGCGCGCGCACAGGCGCCACGCGACCTGTCTGTTCGCACGCACGCCAGCACGCACACCCTCTCTCTCTCTCTCTCTCTCTCTCTCTCTCTCTCTCTCTCTCTCTCTCTCTCTCTCTCTCTCTCTCTCTCTCTCTCTCTCTCTCTCTCTCTCTCTCTCTCTCTCTCTCATGTGCACCCATACGCACTTACGCAAAGCAACGGACAATATTGTCCTGAGCTCGCAATCTTAAAAGCGTTGCTCAACAGGTTTTCTCGATGGTCACCATGGGTCCTCCCCCAGTGGACTCAACTGAGCTGCTTCCCAGAGTGACAGAACGTTCTCACGCCTGGGATATTGTATCGAGTCCCTCTTGTTCCACATAAGGAAAAATCTTGCATGAAGCGGCGGATTGAGCGTAAAGCTTCCTCCATTGAGAGTCTTGCAAGGAATGACTTGTGGGTGGGGACAACACAGGCCTGCATATCTTCTTGGATGCAATGGGGTTGTCTCCTTTATCTTGGATGCATTCCAGGCTCGTGCTGATTAACGCCGGCTACGGTGACTTGGCCGCAGCCACGTCTGTGGCTGCTCCCCCTTATCCTCCCTTCCCCTTTTCATTTGCTCCGTTATGTTTTCGATCTTCGTTTGGCCACCTCTTGTGGTCCGTTCTGAATAGTTTCGGCTTGTGTGTGTGTGTTGTGGACATCTCATCATGCCCTAGTTGTTGGACAGATGTAATTTCTCTTCCTTTACAAGAGTGGAGTAAAAAAGACCAGCCCAATGTTCAGGGACCCAAACCCCCAATGTGTCAAGCTATGAGTCACACCCGGCGAGCGGCCAGCTGGCGACCCACAGCCGCCGCAATGATGAAACTGACCCGACGAATGACAAAATATCCCTCCACATCTTCTTGAGCAATGATGGCTTGGTTCAAAAGCCCCTGGAGCCTCTGCAACAAGGCCAGCGCATCAGCATGCAACCCTCCCAATGTTTCAAAAGCGAAGGCTTGGAAAGCCACAGGCGGCTGCTGACGCGACAACAAGACAGCATAGCGGGTCTGCTTGTCTTGGGCAGCGCGCGCGGCGGCCCCACCCAGCACGAAGTGCAGCAAGTTGGCAACTGTGAGTGGGGAAGAGCCAACGATGTCGATATAAAGGTCACGCCCCTCCTCCCACGCATGGAGGCGGAGGTCTGCGCGACGGCGCTCCTGGCCAGGGACAGGGGTGGGAAAGGCGGGTTCCCGGGTGACCCGCTGACGAGCTGAGGTAAGGACAGCGTCCAGGCCGTTACGAACGAAGTAATGTCGGCCGACAATGGCAACATCCCCCCCTGAGGTGCAGTGGACCGCGTGGTCGCCCCAGACATCCAACCCCCTCAAGCAGCACGGGCATTGGGAGCCAGGGTGGAAAATGGGGATCAAGAGCTGGTATTGAAGGCGGCAGCGGAACGACTCTGGGGGCATGGTTTGCTGCAAATGGGGAACTGGGAGAGCCAGCAGCCAATCAGACGCTCCCGGCTGTGTAAGAGATTGGAGCACAGCACGGTCGCGATCCGAGCGAGCAGGGTCATCAAGAACCTCCTGGTATGCGCGGTGAGACAAGGGTTTGGACAGCCGGGCTTGCACTTTGCTGCGGACAAAATCCGGATCCTCAAAGAGCGCCGCATCGAAATCAGGAACAAGGGCGCAGTAGTCAGCCTTGGCAGCTAGGGCAGCGGGGACAAGAGGGGCAGTGGATGTCCCCAGAAGGCGGTCCTGGAGGGGGGCTGTCTGCGTGACGGAGGCGAGATAGGCACAAGGCAGAAGGGAAGTGGCCTTAGTGACCCCTAGACCCCCCTGGGCAATAGGCAAGCCAGCCAAGGTTTGCTGCAAAGGGCCAAAACCACCACCACCAGCTGTGACAATGGATTGGAGGACCTGGGTTTGGAGCATATCAAAGGTCACCAAAGCTTGCGCAGCTGCAGCTGGCGGCATGGTCCGGGCTGTGAAAACCACCTTGCAGGTCCCAAGGCAACTGCGAAGCAAGAGAAGCTCGGCTTGGGGGTGGCGGAGAATCGGCAAACGCTGGAGCGAGGCTGCCACGGCATCAACGTGCGCCTGGGCTACGGAAGCCGCGTACTCGACTGACACGGTGACCGCTGCCCCCAACACTATCAAACCAGCACGAGTTTCATTGACGAAGCCCAGAGGGAACCCATCCAAATGCTGAGGGTTCGGGCGCGGCGACCACACACAGCACTTGTGAGGGTTGAGGCTCAAGCCATATGCGGGGGCCCGGTCAACAACCAACTGGACTGCCTGCTGCGCTGCGGGCACGGGACCAACAAACGTGCCGTCATCCAGATACCACCCTTGGTGTACGTCGGGACACTCCCGATGAAGGTCAAGGAGGAGTGGCTGGACAGTGAGCGCAAAAAGCAGCGGAGAGAGGGGGTCCCCTTGCTGGACCCCTGTTGTGGAGTCCACGACATGGGGCCCAACATACTGATGGGCCGCGCAGCCGTACGTCGTCACCACATACTGCCAGATGCTGGGGCAATGGAGGGCGACGTCCCCAAGCATGCGGTTGCGGTCGACCGTATTGAAAGCATTTTGGAAGTCCAAGCTGACAACGACGAGGTCGGGGGAATCTTGCTGGTGTGCCACCAAGCGGTTGAGGGCATGGACGAGGCCTTCTGCACCCCCTCGGACTCCAACCCCAACTTGGTGTGGCTGCAAATACTCACTGACAGCGGGCAAGACGGCTGCAACAGCTATCTTGGAAACCAGACGGCGCAGGGTGAGCCCCACTGCAATGGGCCGGATACCCCCATTGGGCTTCAAGAGAGGGGTGATGGGAGCGCTGGCCCAATAAGATCGCAAGGGAGGGGGAACATCCCCAGCTAAGGCCCGATTGACCACGCCAAGGAGGCTGTCCAATAAGAGGTCTGAGCCACCTACAGCTAAGGCCACAGGCGGCTGCTGACGCGACAGCAAGACAGCATAGCGGGTCTTCTTGTCTTGAGCGGCGCGCGCGGCGGCCCCACCCGGCACGAAGTGCTGCAAGTTGGCCACGATGAGCGGTGATGAGCCAACGATGTCGATAAAGAGGTCACGCCCCTCCTCCCACGCGTGGAGGCGAAGGTCTGCGCGACGGCGCTCCTGGCCAGGGACAGCGGTGGGAAAGGCGGGCTCCCGGGTGACCCGCTGACGAGCAGATGTAAGGACAGCATAGAGGAAGTTACGAACGGAGTAATGGTGGCCGACAATTGCCACATCCCCCCTGAGGTGCAGTGGAAAGCATGGTCGCCCCAGACATCCAACTCCCTCAAGCAGCACGGGCTTTGGGAGCCCTGCTGGAAGATGGGGATCAAGAGCTGATATTGAAGGCGGCAACGGAACGATTCGGGGGGGGGGGGGGGGGGCATTGTCTGCTGCAAATGGGGAACTCGGAGAGCCAGCAACTTCTCTTCTTCTTTGAGGTTGGATAGCTGATACATTTATAATTAGGAGTGAAGCCTATTCTAACGGCATACCATAAATCCATCATGCAGGGACATTTCTGTATATGGAAATGTACCAAATAATCTGTGGGATAAAGCATCCGAGCCCCACGACTCATCAGTGCTGACGTGATCTGAAATTGGCTGTTGTGGGCACATGGGTGGGTGCTTTTTGAGATTGTTGTGGTACCAGGAAACGTAAGATGGGGTCTTCCAGTGTCACCCCCTATAGGTCTTCTAGCCCACCTCTACAAGGACGCCCGCGGGTAGGTCTAGGATAGAATCATGCTCTCCTACCAGCCGTCCTTCCTTTTGAAGGGGCCAAGATGCACAAATTGGGGCCTAAAAGCGATAGAAAAAGGAAGATGGGGGCGAGAGCCCTGAACTCCTACCCCACTACCCCCGATGCGATCGGACGTACCTTTCGTGTTTTCAATGTAATCTTCCTTCCCTTTTCCTTTTCATTCCTTCACGTCAGCGGGGACTCCCTCAGATGTAACTTTTTCCCTCCCAGGAAGATGGCGCACAGCGCGCGCGCGGTTTCCCGCCCCGATTGCGATTGCCGTGATAGTTCTTCACGTGGACCCCCGTGTGAACCGAAACCTTCAAACAATGGCATGGACAGATGCGTGTACGGCATCCCGATTAAATGCAGCAAGGATTGCTGGCTTCCACATTTTGATAAACAAAATATTTAAGTTTATCTCTATGCTCCACTACCGTATCACTGGCAAAGGGGTGGCACACGTAGTGGCCTCTGTTGCAGAAGGTCACTCTGTTCCGTGGTACAGAACAAGTTCCCTCATTGAACAATGCAGGGTGTGATTAAACTTATGTCCTTGAAGAATGATGGGAATTGATCGAATGCTTCAGTCGTGAATGATCACCGGGGAACCAAGGAGGTCCATGTGGATCGGTTCGATGGTGGGAAGGCAACATCAGGGACATCACTCGTCAACAGTGTGATTCCCTAGCATCATATAAAATCAAATTAGTTCAGCTGAAATGAGAGGGAAAGGGAACCCTCACTTCAGTGGAAGAGGAGGCGGACGTTTCCAGTCTCTAAAAGCTCGTGATTCGGCTGGCAGGTCAGTATGGTTTGAGCAAACGACAAGGCGTCCTTATCCTCATTGGTATTTGGTTTGGATATTGCGGTTTTAAACCATTTGCTCTGGTTACAAATGTGTGAGAGGCTGTAATGCAAGAGACGCGCACCATGGAACTGTTGGGACAAAGAGTTGAAGTTGTAAGCTATACTCATCTTGGGGAGAATCTACTTAAATAAAGTGATGAAATATTTTCCTTCCCAGGGGTAAAAAAAGGCATCACGTTTTGAAGTCTTGATATCACTTATTGAGCCTGCAATGCGGTCTATGAATCTGCCCTTGAGAAAAGCATGACAAACCCAAAGTACGGAGCAACTTCTGACCATGACACTTTCATGGTTAATGTTTAGGGGCAGGGGCCGCTTTCCTGGAGGCCGTGGGAGGGGCCAGGGGTTTCAGCGAGGCCCAAGAAATAATGGTAATTACTTCGGCGCCATTGGGCAAACATCTGGCCAGGACACAGATGGGTCTTCCTTCCTGGGTTCCAGAGCGAAGTCTGAAAAGGTGGTGCTGAGATCCCTCTTTATTATTAGGGTTAGCCGCTCAAAGTCCCTCTCCAGAAGCGATAGTGCCGCAGTAATGTAAATTCTATCAGTCCCTTGCAAGTACCCCGTGAGTGGATTTTGGGGAAAAGAGGTCTGCAAATACATGGAGCTTCCATGTCTATAATGTGACCCTTAGAAGGTGGCTTGTACCATTTTTCTAGGATGGCTCAAAGCCCTAGACCCTTCTCCATCCATTCCAAAAGAATAGCCCCTATAATTCAGACAAGACAGGACTGGCCATCTCCCGTCTTCAACACAAATTATGCTTTTTGGTCTACAGGAAGTTGGTGAAGAGGAGAACGCCTTGGCAACGTCGCTGGGTTTTCCTTTACACACAGAAGGTCCAGATCGCCTGGGGTGGCTCATCAACTTAAATGCTGTAAGTCTATTGGCATCTACTCTTAAGTTTGTTGGTTCTGTGCTTATTTTAACAAGCTTGCATGGTGATTTCCTCGTTCATCCTACCCACTTTGAAAAACCTCCCCCTGTAAACATTGGTGGCCTCACATGGAGTCCATGTCTTTCCTGCAAGGGCACCGTCTGCAAAGCATGTTGCTTGATTCCTGATTACCTCGCAATGAATGACATCTGGTAGCCCAGTTGGTGTCTACATTGCGTATTCTGCTCGTAATGTGCCGCACACATGTGTGATACTCTTGCAGAAGAAGCTGTGAAATTAAGAAGTTGTTCGTGAAAGCCCCTTTCTCAGGCAGACAAACCCAGTACTTGAAAGCACCTTCAAGAGGACGCTTTGCTGACATTCCAAGCATTGATGTTTTATATGTGCCCAGATATCTGTGGGGCATGCATAGTCGGAAGCGTGCTCTACAAATACCGATGCACCTTGACGCATACCTCAGGTTAAATTGTTGAGCATAGTCTACTGCCATGGCACATACCCGCAGAACCTTTCCTGGCTGTAATCCAGAAGGAGGTCCAGAATAATTGACTCCATGTCCTGTCCATTCCAGACCACCATAGAAGACAAGGAGACCACGCAAAATGTTGCAGCAGTAAACTGCTACTTCATATCCCAGGTGGGGCATGCAGTTCTCTTGGGTCTGCCATTGTTTTTTCTTCACACTCCACACTTTTCTCCACACTTGACCACAATGACCTTGCCTACGCTTCAGTTGACTGTATCATAAGCACTAGCTGCTATGCTCACAGCTAGGCTTGTTTGTGCCTTCTGGATTTACTCTGGATTGGTGTCCCTAGTGGTGTTGGCCTGTGTTTGCTATATGCGTCTGATACATATTTTTAATGAGCCTTAGTCACCACAACAACCCAAGAACGAACAGTTTGTGACACGCAATGCGTACTATTGATACATCTTCACTGCCTGGGATCCTGCAGGATGGCAGCATGTTCAAGGCACAAGTACAGTTTCGGCCATACTTGTATTTGCAGGTCAAGGTAAATATCCATGAAAAGGAGCTGTAAAGTCCACCCCCCTTCCAAACCATGCTTAATCACAGTTTGCGCACCTTGGTTATGTCTGTCCCTTGTATGGTGCAATCAAGGGGTAGGTACAACAATTAGGGTCCGATACAAAAACGACTACTGCAATAGCAGCCTCTGCTTGGGACGCCCATCTGGGTCCAACATGAACGGACACTGCAGATTCACAAGGCTGGAAATGTGTGGCAGGTGGACATGGAACAAGAAATGGATGCCTACTTGCGCCGAAAGTATGGGGTCAACATATGTGATGTGGAAGTGGTCGAAAAAGATGATTTGGACCTTAAAAACCACCTTTCCGGCCTGAGGCGTAAACTTCTGAAGGTTGGCTCTCAAGCTGTGAAAGCCAACACGTGCAAGACTGCATTGAGATGGGAGTCCCTGACCCACCCTATATAAGTGGATGTATTTGCCGGCCAAGTACCAGCCAAGTACAAAAATCTGCACTCATTGGTGAAGTGCACTCGATGTGTCACTAGGGAGAGACGAGCTGTTTTTTCCTCTAGAACTTAAGTCACCGCAAAATCTGCAAATTGCTAGGTATATGAGGCATTTTCATTGTCCTCCTGGTCCTCGAGTGGTCGCTGGCGTCATGAAAGGGAAGACACCTGACAAGTACAATTTGGCACAGGTTATAACTTGGAACCAGCAACAACTC
Source organism: Botryococcus braunii (assembly GCA_002005505.1). Taxonomy (NCBI): domain Eukaryota; kingdom Viridiplantae; phylum Chlorophyta; class Trebouxiophyceae; genus Botryococcus; species Botryococcus braunii. The sequence continues at coordinate 28,981 of MVGU01001749.1, forward strand.
AACGAAATCAAAAGAGAACTGTTGCCAATCATAAGAAGGAACAGAAGCAAGAGTGCCACCACTGATGCTTACTCGTCCTTTGGTGGTGGAGAATCTGGGAATTCGCATCGCCTGCAGGTTGGTTCCTGTCTCGTTTCCTAAAACAGATGGATGAAGTATCTTTCCACGCAATCCCAGTTGGTCATTCAGAATCTTGCACATCTAGAGGATGTCTCTTGGTTGTGAGTCTGTCAATGACAAACCTCTTATCTGCCGTAATCGGGTTCATGAACTCTATTGTCATGGCTTTGGACGTAAAACGACCAGAGCTGAGCGGAGTCCACGTTACGTTTGCCACCGTTCCCATATGAGACTCAGGGTGTTTTCGGACAGGATGCCCTCGACGCCCTAGTCGACATACGCGAACATGATGTCCCTTATCATGTGCGTTTTGAAATTGATTGCGATATTCGTTGTGGACACTGGTTTACTGTACGAGCAAAGGTGGGAACTCCTTCCCAACAGTAACTTCCTGGTCAACAGGATCTGTAAGTTACCCCCTTATAGCATTCCCCAGGCTTTTCTCCTGTGGGTGCTGCACGAATACTGAATGAACTTCTGGGAAACAGATGGTAGCAGGTACGAGCTCAACAATGAACAAGGCTTATTTGAAATGGGGTGGTGTGGAAGCTGAGCGCTCCTTGATGTCCCCCGTTTTCTCTTAAGTTTACCACTTACCATGCTTAAGCATGTGGGGCGCTGCGACAGGGAGGGAAGGTGACCCTTGAACGCAGGGCAGATCTACTGCAAAGAGCAGAGCCCCGAATTTGCGCATTCGATATTGAGACAACCAAGCTTCCCTTACAATTTCCCAATTCGGAGTTTGACCAGGTGGGCTATGCTGAAGGGATTACGCGTGGTAGACATCACAAGTCATGGACGATATAACCTGTTGCACTGAGGACTCACTAAACCCTTCATTGGGGGGAGGGGGGGGGGATAATCAGGATGGATTGACCAAACCCTTCATTGGCGGGGTATGTTGCAGGTTTTCATGATATCATACATGCTTGACAAGCAGGGTTACCTTATCGTTAACAGAGAAATTGTCTCAGAAGATATCGACTCTTTTGAGTATACACCAAAACCAGAGTTCGAAGGTACGCCGACTTAATTCACACCTCTTGGTTGTCATGCTTGATCTTGAGATCCCCCTGACCCGTCCAGAGGATCCTGTGGGAGATTTGAAACAATGTTCTTCATCTCGGGAAATCCCGTATTGTACTTATGTGTTACATGCTTGGCTGTGACAATAAGGAGAAATTGTGGTCCTATAGGAGTCACATGCTTTTCAGGCATGTAAAGTGACTTACCGACATCTTGGAACGCTTTCCAGAATATGTCCAAAAGCACTTGTTGGCTTGTTGGCTTAACCTTCTGCTCTTCTTCTGGTAGTGCCATAGCTGTACCGGTGTTTTCTCTTCGCTCCATTGGCGTTAGAGTCTATCACTGTGAATCCCCAAGCTCTCCAGGCCAGGTAAGAGCCATGACATTTGGGTGCTGTGCAGGACCATTCACGGTCTGGAATGAGCCAAATGAGGAAGCTGTACTCAGACGGTGGTTTGACCACATGAAATCCGTTAAACCGGCTATATACGTGACATATAACGGCGACTGGTTTGACTGGCCTTTCATAGAAACCCGCGCTGCAAAGCTTGGACTGGATATGAAAGCAGAAATTGGCTTCCAATTGAACCAAAAACAGCACGAATGCCTTTCCAGGTACCTGTAAAAGATAGGAATCAATTGCTCATGTGACCAGCCCAACAATCAATTTTGCCTGTGCTAGAGCTTCTTGTGGCTGGCAAAGGATACCCCATGATTTACTACTATATCATAGTCACAGTCTTGCTGTGGACCCGTACTTTACACCCAGGTTTGCGAGCCGCCATCCATTGTAAGTAATGGGTGCCGCCACTCCCGGAATGTTGTGCTGAACATCTAAGACCTGACTGCCTTAATTACTGTTGTTAGTACCTATTTGACTTTCAAGTATCTTGTGTACACCAGTTTTTTAGCCCCTCAATGCTTGGAGCCATTCCCACAACTTGTGCCCCTGTACCATCTCAGGATCCGAACACAGCCTTCTTGGCCCTCATGGCCCAACACAAGGGGTTCCAGTGAGACTGAACTGAAACAATGGCTCTGTGCAGATTTGCTGTGCACATGGACTGCCTGCATTGGGTCAACAGAGACTCGTACTTACCTCAAGGTTCCAGAGGCCTGAAGGTTAGCGCTTTCTCTATGACAAGTGTATGTTGTGTCGGTCCCGTGCTGCACTGTGGCTTGGATTTCGATATGTGTCCAAGAGGATGTTCTTGCCACAACCCATTGTGACTGATTGTGATGTTTTCAATGACTGGCAATGCATTGATTGCTTTAGTGCTGTAGAAAAGGTCCTCTCTCAAGAATCCTTAATATGCCTGAAATATGATGGTAAAGTGGATATTTTCAGTTTCATCTGCCACTTAGAGTCTACCCATTGAGAATACAGACTTTGCTTCGTTATCCATACCCACATGCCTTTGCAGGCAGTTACAAAAGCAAAATTGGGCTACAATCCTGTGGAGGTGGACCCGGAGGACATGTTACGGTTTGCTGCTGAACAGCCACAAACGATGGCAGCCTACTCTGTTTCTGATGCCGTGGCAACAATGTACCTTTATTTGACATATATTCACCCCTTCATATTCTCTCTCTCAACCATCATTCCTATGCCTCCTGATGAGGTGCTGCGCAAGGGTTCGGGGACACTTTGTGAACAGCTGCTAATGGTCCAAGCTTTCAAGGTAAGTCAGGTTTCCTGCATTGTTGCTTGTCCTGTTGGTGTGCATCAATATGCAAATGCTATCTGCCATGTCCGGTATCAACTGGTGTATTTGAACAACTGTATCCTGCTAGGCTAGAAGTGGCTGTGCACCCTACGTTGGAACACTGCTGTCAGTTTATGTAACTTTCAAGTCAAGCAAGAATGAAGCACTCATTCTGAGGATGATGTCTCACATAAGAGGCTACACAAAAGAGTGCTTGCACATTGAAGTTAATGACTGTTTTGCCCAGTGTCCCTATAGCATCCACTGTCAAACCCCATCAAGATCTGTATTGCAGGTAGACAAAGCTGGGAGAAGGGGTGGGAGAGGGGTTATCTTTTGTGACGGGCACCAAGAAAGTACTGGAGCTGGAGGGTGTGGGTAGCTTTACAAAAGCCATCCAATGAACCTGTCTGCTTCCTTTTCTTTTTCTTAGACAAGCCTGAGCATAGGCATAGGCTCCCAGCAACTCTCTCAAATTTGGGAGGTGATGAGGGGCAATGCAGCTGACAAAATTTCTCAACAAATTGCAAGAACGCCAAGTAACTGTTGTTTAAGTGGGTCTGAGGGCATGAGCCAGTTGGACATGTTGGAAAGGAGCGAATTATAGATTTATAGACTGGCAAAATTGGCTGTGCTTTTTGAAGGGCACATGGAAATCTTTGACTGCTGGTCTGTACGTTTCCCCACAACTTCTGCAACTCGAGTCCTGCACAAAACCAAGTGGAAAGCCTGTGACACAGTCCTTTGATTTGCAGGCCAATGTGGTTGCACCTAACAAGCACACTGCAGGTGGTGAAAAACTCTTTAGAGGGCATCTTTTGGAGAGTGAGACCTACATTGGAGGAAAGGTAGAGGCGTTAGAGAGTGGTGTTTTCCGCTCTGATCTGCCTACCCGCTTCAAATGCAATCCTACTGCCTACCAGGTGCAAAACCCAAACACCTAAGACGCATGCCGTAACTGGGCACCAACGCCTTCTCTCTGTAAGTGATTGGGGCCTGCTCCAATATGGTGTGCAAAACGCACTAGGAAGGCTACGTGAAGGTCTTCTGTTGGGCAAATGAACATATTTTATTCCCTGGCATGCCCCAGCCAAACTCAGGATGAACACATCTCATTCTTATCTGATATCCTTCCATGGGAGTGAAGCAAGGTTAAGGTGCGAGAGACGATTGATAAAAAGTGTCTGGAAACCTTGCGAGTTTCTTTACAGTGGGCAAGGATGTTACACAGCAATCAGAAAAAAACGCGTTTAGTTGAATGCTGGAATGTCAATTTAGCATTCAAGCGTCTGAACCTCTGCTTAAATCTCCAGAAAATCTCCTTGAGTAGCCTGGGAGCCTGTGTTGCAATACTATGTATGTGTTGGTTCCGAAATGCCTTCTGCATTGTCCACGTTCATATACCTAATTACAAACACCTGGAAAAGGTACATGTCTAGAATGTAGCCCTGCACGTCCATACAACAGATCCTAAGGGATTGACAAGGCAACTTGATAACTCTAAACAACAAACCAGTATGACTGCTGCACAGAGTTTAATAGACAGTCTGGAGAGCGACTTGCGCTATGCAATTGAAGTAGAGGGGAAAATGAAAGTAAATGATATTGTCAACTACCACGAGGTCCATGGAGAGATACAGTCTCTGCTGGAGGAGCTGCGTGACGTACCTAATCGTGAAGAGTGCCCACTAATATACCATCTGGATGTTGCAGCCATGTACCCCAATATCATTCTTACTAACAGGTAAGGCTCTGCCTTCCTTGATCTTGACACCGTGTTCAGAGTGGCTTCCCTTGTTTATCGTTCATTCCCGTTACTGTAATTCCCCATTTTTACCAGACCTGGGCATGAGCGGGTCCTGAAGATTCTTAGGAACACAGCAACTCACGGCTCGGAAAGTGCTGTTGATTCAACATTGTAAATACTGTGAAGTACGTGATGTGTGCGTCCGCCAAATCGCAGGCTCCAGCCATCTGCAATCGTGACGGATGAAGATTGTGCAGCCTGTGACTTTAACCGCCCTGGGAAGACTTGCCTTCGGCCAATGGAGTGGGTCTGGCGTGGGGAAACATTCTCTGCCACGGCTGCAGAGTATCAGAGTCTGAAAAATCAGCTCCAGTCTGAAACTTTCCCGCCTGCTGAAGAGGGGGGACCCACACGGTTCTTTCAGGACCTCCCGTTTGATGAACGCTCCAAACAATTGAAGGACCGCCTGAAGAAGTACTGCCAGAAGGTCAGAAAGCAATATGCTTCTTTTTGACCACTGTACACACCATTGATCCTGCAAGACATGTGTCGCATACGCCGTTGAGAACAAAAATGTGTTACTGAGTCACGATACTTCTGCCCACCCATACCTCTCCATGAAGCACCACACACAAATTACTCCAAGTAGAATACGACCGGTAGTTGAAACAGAGCGTAATTAAACTGTCAGCCAGGGCAATAGCAACTTATTTGGTATGATCGGTATGGTTTCTTTACAGCACACCTTGAGAAAGCTCTCCCATGCATAACATGAAAAGCTCCTCCATGTGGAACATGAATTAGCTCCCTCTCATGTAACATTCACCCTGTGAAATTGGATACTTGGCAACCTGGTTTGCAAAGGACCACACAATCCCCAAAAAGCAGAAATCTTTTCTGCAGGTTCTTAGAGAATATAAACTGAGATACAAACAGAATGATGGGGTATTGTCATGCAAACGTTTGCAGTAATGTGGTATGATCAATCTTTTTAAGGCTTTTCAATTTGCAGGTGTATAAGCGGGTCCTTGATAAGCCAGTCTCTGAGAAGCGCATGGCCGGCGTATGCATGCGAGAAAACGACTTCTATATTGGGACAGTCCGAGATTTCAGAGATCGACGATACGAATATAAGGGTCTCAACAAAACTTGGAAGGGGAAGCTGGATGCTGCGAAGGTAGGGACTTGCAATCCCAGTAGATGTCCAATGTCTGTCCTGCTATCACACGTACTACCATTGGTCCCTTGGTTTAATCTCCACTATGTGAGGGGCCTGTGTAATGTAGTCGTCTGTCTGCTGGAGGATACTGCGTTGCACAGGACAAAATGCAGGAAAGCATCCTGCCGGTGTCGGTATCTTTTTAAGATCTCATCGATAAGCATGTAAGAGCGCATAGGGCCAGGACATTGCAAGGAAGCGCCCCGTCGTAGGGGGCCCATCCATAATTTATGGACTTCTAGCATATGCTTGTGAACACTTGTGACAGGAAGCAGGAGATGCGATAAAGGTCCGAGAAGCCGCAGACATGGTTGTGCTTTATGACAGCTTGCAGCTTGCGCACAAGTGCATTCTCAACTCCTTTTACGGCTATGTCATGCGGAAGGGAGCTCGGTGGTACTGCATGGAGATGGCTGGCATTGTCACGCACACCGGAGCCAATATCATCCAAGTGAGCCTGTGAATGCCGTCTCCATTTCGTTTTGCTGCTCAGTACCCCGCTCAAACAAGAGTGCTTCAAATAGACTGCGGCATCTGAAAAACACTAGAGATTCGCCCATGACATCGGTTCTTTGCAGTTTGAAGACAATCTAAAGGGCGTGTAAGAAGTTGTATGTATATGATCTGCAGCACACAAACAACACTGAAGCCATCTGCATCCATCGGCATTGCCGCTCCTTGCTCCTCACAAATAACAATGAATCTCTGGAATCGGAAGAAAGCCAACTATTTTGAAGACCCTTTTGACTGTCAAGTACAAGAAATTTCATTGACATATCTCATCCCCGATTTTCTGTGTTCCATATATGGCATACTAGATGATGTATGTAGAAATGTCTTAGATTGCATTTTCACAAAGCACCTCAGAGGCCTTAAGAGGCCTGGGTTGGGCAGATGGCAGCCCGGCTTGTGGAGCAGCTTGGAATGCCCTTAGAATTGGACACTGATGGCATCTGGTGTTGCTTACCCAGTTCGTTCCCTGAAAATTTTAAGGTACAAGCCTGGTCCTCAAACCTTGCCCGACCTGTCCGGTTGTCACCTTGTACACTGCAAATCGTCAAGGATGCCGATGCATGCCATCCACAAAGGTTTTCCGCCTGTTGCCCATTTACTTTTTTTGATGCATGCTGTGTGTGTGTGTGTGTGTGTGTGTGTGTGTGTGTGTGTGTGTGTGTGTGTGTGTGTGTGTGTGTGTGTGTGTGTGCGCGTGTGCATGCGTGCGTGCGTATTTGTGTGTGTGTGTGTGTGTGTGTGTGTGTGTGTGTGTGTGTGCGTGCGTGCGTGCGTGCGTATGTGTGTGTGTGTGTGTGTGTGTGTGTGTGTGTGTGTGTGTGTGTGTGTGTGAGTGTGTGTGTATGTGTGTGTGCGCGCGTGTATGTGTGCGCGTGCGCGTGCGCGCGCGGGTGTGTGTGTGTGTGTGTGTGTGTGTGTGTGGTGTGTGTGTGTGTGTGTGTGTGTGTGTGTGTGTGTGTGTGTGTGTGTGTGTGTGTGTGTCTGTGTCTGTGTCTGTGTCTGTGTCTGTGTATGTGCCTGTGTACAGGGGGTGGGGGGGGGGGTGCACGCACACGTGCGTGTGGCTGCCTGTGTGCATGTGCATGCACACATGTATTCGTGTGTTTGCACGCGCGTGTTTGTGTGTGTATTGTTAGGGACGTTGTGATGGCGTGGATGAAGAAGTACAAAATTGTCTTCATGGGGAACACACTCAGTAAAAAAAGTTTATAAACATCTGCCAACGATTGCCTAGTGGTTGAATGCGGGACTGCAGCTGAAGAACAAGAATGGGAAGGACCTGAAGATCAGCTATCCTTGTGTGATGCTGAATGTCATGGTGGCTGCCAACAACACGAATGACCAGTACCAAGACTTAGTCAATCCTGAGACCCGGGAGTACAAGACATCCAGCCAGATGTCCATTGAGTTTGAAGTTGACGGTCCTTACAAGGTACTCTTCTGGTGGCATTGCTACTTGTTTAATGACACTTGGCCATCACATGAACCAAACAAGACCGGCCATGTGAGAAGAGTGAGTGCCATAAGTGACAGATAAGATTTGCCAACAAGGAATGGCCTGTAGGCGATTCTGGTCGTGGTGCTCCTTCCACAAATGTGAATTTACCGAACACGAGCTTAAGGAGAGACAGTGATACACAGTTTAAGTGGGAAGTCATTACTTTGATGTTCCCCGTTCCGTTTGCCAGTGGAGCCTAAGAAAGATCAGCACCAACAAAGATGAAACACAGGGCAAACCAGTTGTAATTGAAAGGCATAGTACGATTACTGACAGCAGTCATTTATTTATCTTCGCGTTGTTTTAGCTTCTCGTTAGGTGTGGCAAAAAGTTTTCAACGAGCATTTAAGGTGACAAGACAGGGTCACACGTGCTCTCTGGAAGTGAAATGGCCCTCGCAACCCACCTTGCCATCCAAGCCAATGCCAATTTGAAACACCGTAGCTATTTTCATTTCTCATAAGGTCAGGTTGGGTAGTGAAACTCATGTGGACGGTATGACCAGGCCATGATACTTCCCGCCAGCAAGGAGGAAGGAAAGTTGATTAAGAAAAGGTATGCTGTTTTCAACGAGGATGGGACGCTGGCAGAGCTCAAGGGCTTTGAGCTCAAGCGGCGTGGAGAGCTCAAGCTCATCAAAATTTTTCAGTCAGAGGTAAGGAGGAGCGTTTATGCAGCGCAAGGACCTGTGGCTAGCCCAGAATTTTGGTATAAACTGCTAAACCAGTTTGGATTATAAGATTCTCTACCATTTGTTTTAGAAAATGAATGGATACAAGCAACATAGAAGCAAGAGACTACATGTCTGCAAGGGTTCTACACAACAATGGAATGCACCCTTTCGATGGGTGGCTGATGTCAGGAACACTTCCATGGATAATGGCAACAGCCAAATTGCAGTGCCCCCTGCACATAAGTACCTTTTTGCTGCAGGTCTTTGAGCAATTCTTAGCTGGTAGTACTCTGGAGGAATGCTATGCAGCAGTGGCAAGTGTCGCCAATCGCTGGTTGGATATGCTAGATACGCAGGTAAGCAGGGCGACTGTCGCTTTGGTTGTTGAGGCCAAAGCAAGTTCTTCTGATGCACAATCGTCCAAGCGCAAAAAAAGATGCTGCACACTTCAACAGATTCCAGTATCCATGGAATGTCCTGCGAGTTTGCAGCAGCAATGCTAGTAGAAATGAAGGGAAGTGTTGTGTAGCTACGTTCACCAGGGTAGGTATGTTCACAGGGTCCGTGTGAGGCATTGCTTCATTGGCTGGGGTGCAGGGAATGGATCTGACTGATGAAGAACTGTTGTCATACATTTCAGAATCCAGCACCATGAGCAAGTCTCTGGAAGAGTATGAAGGTACCACACTACTTTCAATGCCAGAAATGGATGGAGATAATACTAACAAACAAGCAAATACTGAGTTAAGCAGTATCTACATCGAAAACTTGTTTGTCCTCTCAAACCAATACATCTCAATGTCTTCTATGTGAGGTAGGAAAGGCTCGAGGATCTCAGGAGTGGCGGAGTATAAATGCGGAGTTCCCCACAGATTTTCTCCATGGCACTGTTGGCAACGTCAGAAGACAAGCGTTTCTTAGGAGAAACGATGCACCCCTTGGCCCAACCACAACAACAAATGCTTCTACAGAAGTTCCAAACTTTTGATCCTTTGCTTCATCATGTGCAGCTTCTTGACATGGAGTTGTAAAAATCAAGCGTTCTCGGCATGATTGTCGAGGGATGAGGGCATGTTTCACAAGGATGCATGACAGGGAAGATGTGCCTTCATGTCAAACTAACAAAATGCACCACTTTTGCTTCGCAGGCAGAAAAAGCTGTGCCATCACAACGGCAAAGCGCCTGGGACAGTTTTTGGGGGACGAGCGGATAAAGGACAAGGGCCTTAACTGCAACTACATTATAGCCAGACGCCCTGAAAATGCTCCCACAAGCGATCGCGCCATTCCAGTGGCCATCTTTTCTACAGAGCCTTCTGTTGCACGGTCATTCCTCCGCAAATGGGCTGGTGATGCTGGCAGCAGTGCGCCCCTCATTGTCCTCCTTGAAGTCCGATAATCAACACTGAGATAGGCCACAGTCTCCTGAGACTGGTTCAAATACAGGCTGGGGCTGCAAACTCCATTCTTTGTCACACAATTAACGACTGCCCTTGTCTTGTTTTTCTGGATTGGCATCTGAGGTATCACTTCGACCTCACCACTGTTATTTGTTACAAGCTCAGTGATACAGACCGCCAGGTTGACATCGGAGGGATGCGCTAGGGCATTTTTTAGGTCTGACCATATACACGAAGATTATTTTCAACCCAGGATTTCTCCAATCATTGAACTTGTTTTGCAATGTGAGGAATTGGGTTGGTCTCCTTTTTGAAAATAGAAGAGATTCCATATTCGAAGAGCTGTTGGACTCTAGCTATTCTGTCATGCTGAGGGCTGCTGCATTATTTTCAACCCAGGATTTCTCCAATCATTGAACTTGTTTTGCAATGTGAGGAATTGGGTTAGTCTCCTTTTTGAAAATAGAAGAGATTCCATATTCGAAGAGCTGTTGGACTCTAGCTATTCTGTCATGCTGGAGTATGGTGGTGTAATCTTTCTTCATTGATTGCGCCCCTTGCAGCCCTTGTTCCGATGTCGCTCATATGCCGGTCTATGTCTTCCCCCTGTGTTCCGTTAGATGTGGTGCTGTTCCTGACACGGATCTATTGCGGCTCCTCAGTTTACATGCTTTCACGGCACAGCCCTGTCGGCAGCTCTTGGTAGTGCCTATGCGGTTCTAAGAGTCACATGACACTCCTCAAAGCCATTGATTGAGGATCTGCCACGCCAGATGTGTAAATCTCCGCAATACACGTGAGGGTGCAGTAATAAAACTCTCCTATGTCACTCAAATGTATGTGATCCGACATGCACCATGCTGCAAGTTGTTTTCAGCTACGTACTCCTACATATGGGGCCTTGAGGGGATGGGGTGTTTTTGTAGGCCGAGGCCATGATGAAGTGCCTGATGTAAGGGACATTCTGGACTGGGACTACTACCGAGAGAGGCTCTCAGGAGCCATTCAGAAGATCATCACAATCCCAGCTGCCATGCAGCGGGTCAAAAACCCTGTCCCAAGGGTTAAACACCCAGACTGGCTGCACAAGAAGGTGCCCTCATCTGCTTGCCCGCCCAGAATGTAGCTCAACAGGGATGGCGGCACACGGATGTGCCTTTGCAAGCCACTCTCAGTATTTCTGGCTTAGCTGGTCAAAATCTCATGACCTTTGCAGCTGGGAGTGCACACTACAAGGACAATTCAGGCATTGGAACCCCAACTAGTTCACATGTAATTAGTGGTACGGTTTTGAAATTTCAGCAAATAATGATGGGTGCTCTCCTTGCCAGTGCTGGCTGGCTGGCCTGTAGAGGTCAGCTTGAAGTCATTTGTTTTGGTTTTTTTTTTTTTTTGGGGGGGGGGGGGGGGGATGGCATACAGTGAACTGTTCTTGCCTTTCGTACATAAAAGGTGCTGCCTTCTTTTCCACATGTATTTCACAGCATATAAGTTTACCACACGAAGAGAAACAAAATGTCTGTGCAGGTGGGGGAGAAAGATGATCGTGTACGCCAGAGGAAACTGGAGGGCTTCCTCAAGCCAAGGCAAGACCATCCAGAAGCTGCACGCTGTATTAGTGATGACATGGAGGTAATTTCCTGCCCAGCCCCTTGCCCCGCCCCAAACAAAAAGAAATAAGAATTTAAAGGGGGTGGGGGGGAGAGGAACCGACTAGGAATCAAGAGGGAAACAATGAAACCTGGAAGCTATGGCAGACTGGTTTTCCTATAAGAAGAAGTTGTGGCTTGCCGAGCCTCAGATTAGAAGGCGTTGCCTACATGTTCCTGGACACCGCTTATGCAGCTGTTAATGGCCCACCGTCTGGGACAAGCCTCGCCAATCTTCTTATTGTGCATCTTGCTGTTGTCAGCCCCAGAGGTTTCACATGGCGTGATCAAATTCAGTTTGTTCTGTACCCTTGATGCTGGCTCAGCCCGTTGTTATCCATGTCGCACAGGACTTTGGTGCTCCACGGCCTCCAAGGGCTTCAGCAAACGCAGCTGGTGTCCCATCCAAGGCAGCTGCAGTCAAGGGCAAGGAAAACACAAATACTGTTGGGAATTCCACACGTCGTTCAGACAGCTCTCAAGCTGCAGAGGATCTTGGTCCCTGTCCAAACAGGTGTGGAGCTGGTCTTCTCGCATGGATCCTGAAGATGACACCCTGAGAATGGCTTGCATGCTGCCACTTTTGGCTTCTTATCTACCATCTCCATGGCTCTGTTGTGAATGGAAAGGTTCAAGCACGTGTACTGAATCATGTGTGCCTAACATGTTGTACAGTGCATAGTCACGGACAGTCAACAAGTTACACTAACCCTGCCAAGTGCTTTTGCTTGTGTCCTGGGAAACATGCTGTCAAGTGGTGATGGGCCGAACTTTGGGTGCAGGAGTGAGGACTACGCTGGATGGGTTGCATACCAAAAGAGGAAGTGGAGAGGTAGCGTGGCATCCAGAAAGATGCGAAAACTGGAAGCGCAGCAGATTGCTGAGCGAGCTCAGCGAGGCGAGCTTGCACCTGCTGGTCCCGCAAGAGGTTGATGTCACACCTCTGCCTCCCCCTCCCCCCGGCTTTCCCCCCTACAGCTGCAGCCCAATCCCCTCTCCACATCTAGAGGAGGAAATCTTGTTGATTGGATTTGCTTGTGGCCGTGGTTGTCCATTGCTGTCTGCTGTGAAGAGGGCTGCATGCGTTCTGGACGCAGTATGCGGAGGCTAATTGTTTTGACATACGTTGGACCTTGGAGGCAGTTCTATTGGCAAGTCGCTGTATTATCCATGCTGTCGATCTGAATCCTGGTGTCCAGAGTAGCTGATCATCGTGTTCCTGCCCGTGTTAGCGGCTTTGATGTGGGATCAATTCCCTGCTTAAGGTAAAGATGCGGACAGCAAGTCTCAAGGCTGGGGAAGACAGGATTTCTATGCTCCTGCTGCACAAACGAGCTTTTTGTCTGCAAATAGTAGATGGGATGGTATGGTTTAGGGTCCATTCAGATGTGGTGGGTGTGGATTGGAGGCCAACGAAGGTGAAAGTGGCTAGCAGGTCTTGGCAGCCAAACACGTATTGCTCCTGCAGCAGCTGCGTTCTGTTGTTTGCCAAGCCATTACGGTCAGGAAGCCAGTGGTCTGCATCCTGTTTACAAGCATTCCAGGCCTGTGTAGCTTCAGGATTAGGGGCTCGCCAGCTCCACCTACACTTGGAATGGAAAATTCGGACAGGGCGTCCTCCTTGCCTGTCAGAACTTACCCATCTTGGTCCTCGTGAAGGGAGATCACTCCTGCGGTTAAGACGAATGTGTAAGCTTAGCTCCCACTCATAGAGTGTACAAGCTTTGTGATCAGACTTTGACGGCAGTTTGACTTTTGGGACAGGTGTTGGCGACTTTTTCAGACAGCAGGAGGCAGTTGCCGCACATTCCCACTGGGAAATCATACAACTGGCTCCAACCCACACCCCTGGTGCGTTATCCTGGCTGCCAATGGTAGAGGACAACAGGAGGCTGTTTTGCCGCTAAGCTATCACCCCTCCTTCCCCCACCCCTCCCCACACACATCCACGCACATACACACACACACAGACATACAACACACACACACACACACACACACACACACACACACACACACGCACACACACACACACACACACACACACACACACACACACACACACACACAGGGACACAGACAGAGGGACACATAGAGAAAAGGGGGGGAGGGGGAGGGGGTGAGATTGGGAGGGGGAGGGGAGAGGGGGATCTGACTTCCAGAAGGATGTCTCAGATTGTATGGACGTGTCCATGAATGTTGGCATTTGCGTCTATGGAAGCCCATGTGCCAATTCAAGAAATCTTCATGTTTCTCTTAATTATTCTCTTATTAAATCAAACTGTATGTGTTTTGCTCGGTCAGGAATTTTTAAAGCTTGGGCTATGGTGGGAAGCCACATGTACGGCATAAACCTTCGTGTCCCTCGCACGTTCTACATCAACTCACCACTGGGACCTGACAGCCAGCTTATTACCTCTCTGGGTGGCCTGCCTGTCAAATTCCTTCTCCCAAATGGTCGGGAAGTGTATAACCTGTACAAGGTCACTCCTTGCTTTAATAAGTCTCTAAACCTCGCTTCAAAATGTGTCTCCACTCTGGTCAGTGTCTCCGCTCCAATACACAGTTTTCTATGGTTTGGCACACGCCTTTAAACCATCGCTGTCTCTCACATCAACCTTGTCGTCGGCGCTCTCATGTCATCAATGTCATGTTGCTGCTGTCGAAATGTCATCATCATCATCATCATCATCATCATCATCATCATCATCATCATCATCATCATCATCATCAGTAGCAGCAGCAGCAGCAGCGGCTTCAGTATCATCATTTTCATCCAACTGTTTGGAGCTGCTTCTTTCAAAGATGTGTCAGAGTGCTACTATCAGACATTAAACGAGATCAATATATTCTCAACCAACCCAATGAGATTAAAAATGACAGGATCAAAAGATAACGTCAAACTTTTTACAGCAGGTTTCATCAGAACAGTACTCATGAAAGTTTGAGTTATGGCATGTCAAGCATGTAGAAAAAGAGAAGTCAAAGAAGAAACGTTAGGGAACTATACTGAAAGACTATGTCATTGTTAAACATGACGCGGAGATATGGGCATGGGCGAATGCAGGTTGTCATGGATGATGCAGACTACAGGGCGAATGCCACTGAATTGGCCTTGCAGCTGGCAACACCTGATATTAAAGGAGTTTTTGAAGAGAGAACGCCACTTGGCTTTGACGCCTCACTGGCGCTTGGCTGTGTAGCTAGCCTCTTGCCCTCTGCCAGGAACAAGCCCCTGGCAGAAGGCTTCGATTGGACGGACTTTCAGGCAAGCCCCACTTTGAAGCCTACAAAGGTTAGAAGGAGTCAGCATCTTCACGCGAGCGTGCTTGCACACGACATGTGCCCCCCACCCACCACCGACCCCCACCCACCCACACACCCCACACACACACACACACACACACACACACCACACACACACACACACACACACACACACACACACACACACACCACACACACACAACACACACACAACACACAAACACACACACACACACACACACACTCACTCACTCACTAACTCACTCTTTACTCACACACACACACACACACACATACACACACACACACACACACACACACACACACACACACACACACACACACAGACGGAGAGATGAACCCGGAGGCATCCCCACGCATGCGTGCTGAGACACCTGCATACACGCATGCAAAATATTCTCCCTTCCTTCTCTCTCTCTCTCTCTCTCTCTCTCTCTCTCTCTCTCTCTCTCTCTCTCTCTCTCTCTCTCTCTCTCTCTCTCTCTCTCTCTCTCTCTCTCTCTCCCCCCCCTCCCTCCCTTTCTCTCTCTCTCTCTCTCTCTCTCTCTCTCCTCTCTCTCTCTCCTCTCTCTCTCTCTCTCTCTCTCTCTCTCTCTCTCTCTCTCTCTCTCTCTCTCTCTCTCTCTGTGTGTGTGTGTGTGTGTGTGTGTGTGTGTGTGTGTGTGTGTGTGTGTGTGCGTGTGTGTGCGTGTACGTTTCTCTGTGTGTGTGTGTGTGTGTGTGTGTGAGCGCGCGCGCGCACGCTCGTGCCCACTTGCCTGGCTGCCTGCCTGTCCGTCTGTCTGTCTGTCTGTCTGTCTGTCTGTCTGTCTGTCTGTCTGTCTGTCTGGCTACTCCCTTCCCATCTATGTATTCCTTTCTTCTGTCTCGAGCTGTTTCAAAAGAAACGACAATGTGGAGACGAGGATCGGTTGCCTCTGAGTTTTCTTCAAAATCACCACACATGCAGATGAAGACAACCACAGAGTGCGACTACCTTGCGGGAGATGGCCCGGAGGGCATGGGTGCCCTCCGCCACTTGGCCCTTTTCAAGTCGCAGGACAGTGCCACCGGTCGAGCCGTATATGCTCTCCGTATCCCTATGGACAACAGGTGGGCATCCCTGCTAGTGCTGATGCTGCTCTACTGACATTCCCAGATTCTGTACTCATGCAGCACTCCTACCTGGTTTGGCTGGATGGATAAGTCCCTCATCATGTTGGGATTGTATAAAAAACAAAGCACCATATGCTGTTACTTACTGTGGCTGATACATAACTAATAAGCCAGCTGCAGCAAGAGACACACTTTTTGCCACAAGATTAAACGTATGGCTTCGTAGCATGATGCATTTGACACAATCAAATTTGCTGAACTGCACAAATTCAACACAGAACAACGCTTCAGGAGCCTGCGAAACTTCCATTCTCATATCAGTCATCGTGGAGATGGCTATTCAGTGTAGTTTTGTTCATCCTTATGTTTGTCATCAGGATTTGACAAATCAAAATGTTGGTGGTATGACCTCAGCCAGGAGCTAGCTTTGTGGTGAAGATTTTCCCTTGCGCATTCTTGGTATGACAGCACCAGCTGAACGTAGCAGTTGGTACTTTGTCAACAGCTTGCAACTTGAAGGCTACACTGGGCTGCACCTGCTGCATTCTGTC